>WEIU01001089.1:1055785-1067933 GCA_013389925.1 Aegithalos caudatus | reverse complement strand
CAAAATGGATCTGATGAGAAAAGTCTCCTATCATTAATCTCCCACCAACCTCCTTAAAAGGGGCATGAGGGGAGGGAGGGAATGCAGCTGATCATGGACTGATCTTCATTAACAGGAGAATCCAGCTGTTCACAGCCATGGATCAGACAGACAGAATTCAGTTAAACCTTTGTGCCAGATGAATCAGGCTTACATACAGAACAGGTCCTGCAAGCTCCTCTGACAAATACTTCAGGAACAGAAAAACAACTGGCAAAGTTTATTTATAGCAGTCTTTAAGCAGGTTGAGCATTTGATTTGACAGTATAAAGTCAGACTAGAAAATACTCTTTAGACTTTCTTTGCTCGCATGGTAGGGTCTATCCTTCACTAAAAAAGAACTTGCAGAAATACAGGATTTAATTCAATCTGTCATCAACTGCATACATTTTAAAACCATCTGATGAAATAATTAGCTGAGTATTTACTATTTAAAGCAGTGCAATCCCAAAATAGCCCTCCCAGTAATCACGGCTGCAGTTTTCCCATTTCCATTCAGCAGCAGAACTGCTGAATGAATTTCAGTAGTACACCATCATAATCACACCCCCTTGCTTTATTTTTTGCTAGGTAGTACAAGAAGTGAGATGCTTGATACACTCTTCACACATTTGTGATTAAATTTTTTGATGTATCTGAGTATGTAGTACTTCTAAAATCACTCAAAATCAGAGTTGAAGAAAGATTTTATATATGTACATATTCACTACCTTATATGAACATAGACAATATTCCCATGTTGGTCTATGTTGATTTTTCCTGGTACACAAGGAATCCTCCTTTCAGTTTCTTTGGTTAGCAGCTTTTTACACAAACAACACCTAGGTTTAAAAAAAAAACAAAAAAAAAAAAAAAAAAAAAAAAAAAAAAAAAAAAAAAAAAAAAAGAGAGAGAGAGAGAAAGAAGGAAAGAAAGCACTGGAATAAGAAGAGGACTTCTAAACACAGGGACTGTCTCTGCCATTGAAGCAGCCATATAAAAAGACCATACCTGTATAAAGTTGCTGCATTTCCTCTAGAATCTGGATTTACATACTCTGGATCAAACAGTCTCTCAATCTTCTTGCAGAAAAGTTTACTATTAATGACAGCAACACAGCTCACCCATTAGGAAAAAAAACTGAAAATTGCTTTATGTATAGTGAGATTAACAATCACATTATCATAAGCAAAGTCACTCAGTCTAGCTTTTAATATAGTTTTCCTGTAAATTATAAATCTCATTTCTACACAAGTGTGACAAAAGCGACATTCTGATTTTTTTCTTTATTAAAGTGCTTGCCAATATTGACTGCCAGCTTCTACCTTGACTAAAAGATCTAGTATTAATGAATATTGCTGTGAAATTGCACTTCATCCTAAAATTCAGCCTTCATCCCTACAGACTAAAATCCTCCCTTACTTTCACTTTGCTTGCCTGTCATCTGCACTCCAATAATTGGCCCTTACCTTGATACTAAGCTGATGTATGGAAGAACATTCCATCACAACTATTCAGCCTACCAGCCATTCTGAATACTAAGTCCAAACATCTGAGCTCACAGGATGCTGAAGCCAAACCATTCTCTACCCACTAGGAGCATCTCATCCCATAACAGATTTCTCACCCTAATCCTGGCTCCCATGGAAGAATTCATGAATAATACACCCATGCCATGCTCCTAGTGTGGCCTTTCCTTTTGCTCATTTCCTATAAAAGTTCTTTCCTTTTGCTCATAATTTTAATATAAAATTTTGAAGTCCCACCATTTTATTCTCCATTAAAAATACATTCCATGAGAATTTATGTAACATGTAATTTCAAACTGCACAGTCTGAGCTGTTATGAAATATGATCCCAAAGCTGAACAGCACTTCAGAAGTGTATTACAGAGCAAAAAAGTTACCTCTTAAATTTGTCTCTTTTGTCCTTCAGCTCTTCCACCTCATTGTGCCTGAAGAGATCAGCAATGTGTGTAACAAGATTAGCGTTGATACAGTTCATGTTACACGGCGTGGCTACAATAGCATTCATATTTTTGTGACAATAATGAATACATTTCTCTACCTAGGAAAAATAAATATGAATGTTAAGGAATTCTAGACAAAAAAAAACCCCATCCTAATTGCTTCAAGACTTCTATTTTAAGCGTGGTGTTTTGGAAAACTATTTCAGTGCAACTTAAAAATAAAAACAAGCCTCAGAATTGCCTAAAGGAGAAACTGAATTAATGTGATTTAGTTTAAGTTCTCCTCCAAAAATTTCAGTAACCTTCCAATTGCTTGTTAAAATAGAACCACAAAATACATGGATCTCAACTTACAGCTGTGCTTTACTGTGGGTCACCCAATGACAGAACTTTTCACAAACATTTTAACAAAATCAGCAGCTATTCCTTATGCAGAGCTGGAAAATCAGATCCTAAACTGCAGACATATCATTCATGTAAAAAAGGATATAAAACAAGCACTCTAGATCACATTTAGAAATAAGTTACTCCAAATTTTATTGCATTGAGATTCTGCAAATATTGGATTACTGCACTGAATAGGAAAAGCATTAAAAATCTCAGAATGTTCTCATTGCAGCACCTGTTTATATAACAGCCAAAACACAACAAACAAGCTGTTAAGACACCTGGTAATTAATTGTGCCCTCATGACAGAAAATCAGTCTTTCTTAATACTTACTAATGAATCCATCTTCAAAAACTCAGAAGATATAAGGATTGAGATGACATTTGATGGTTCTAGAAGGCAACAGAACAAAGGCAAAGTTTTTTACATGGATTTTTTTTTTTTTTGTAATTTCATGTCACATCCCTCCCTCTTCATATTAAGCATCTGTGTTAGCTATTATTTTAGCAATCAACTTGTCATTCCATCTTGTAGTGTATAGGACCTTTTAACCACCTTAAGAAATAAACTTTTGGTTTATCATTTCAGTGGCCAGAGTACAACTATAACCGGGAAAAAATATTAAAATTGGAAACCTTATTAAAATTAGAAAAGGAGGCTTCACAGGAATAAGACTAAACAATTACACAAGATTAACTTCCATCTGTAGCTATCAAACCTAGATGAGATTTTTTTCAACATAACCTTTGCATTGCAAGTTATAAACAAACCAAGAGAACAAAGTTGTATTTTAAAAAGTGGTAGCAAAGGCTCATTAAAACATTAAAAATCTGCCTCAAAATCCTCAAAGGCTCTTCTACCATTGTATTGGATTGCATTGAATTTGTAGAAAACATTGCAATTGTACCAACAGGGAGGAGAGGAGAAACAAACAAACCAATCATCAGCATTTCAAATCTACCAGTGTGTCCTTGGTCAGAAGAGGTCTGAAGAGTCTTAATTAAAAACATCACATCCCAAAATATATTAGGGCTTTTTTACTGCTTCAGCTTTCAGCATGTTTCACCAAAGCTGTCAGTGCTGGCAAAGCAGAGCCATCTGCTAAAATGACCAGGGGATCTTGGTTCAACACTTCAACAACTGACAACAGTCAGAAACAGACTGGGGCTGAACTGCATCAAAAGCATTCATCTTCAATTAGTACAGAACATAACAAACCTAAAAGAAATTATCTGCTTTTACCTAAAGTGGGCATTTCGTTCTCCTCAGACTCTTTGGAGTTCCTTTTGACATATCTTATCAGCCAGTCAAAGATGTGAACGTCACAGTGCACGGAGATGTCCACCTCCTCCCAGCGCTGGGCATCCACAGACAGGTACTCAGCAAAGTATTTCATCTCTGAAATCAAAAGGTCTCGAGGACACACAAAATCTTCTTTGAGGTTTTTGGCTTCATCGCACACATGGATCACCATATTTGGCCTCAAAAGAAAAAAAAAAGCCACAAATTAGGAGCTTAAGCCAATTAGGACATCAAATCCCAATGATCTCATCTCCAACTCTGGGTCGTGCATTACAGCACTGATGTCACCAACATGGTTTTATTAACAGAGGGAAAACAAATTACAGTTATTAACAATTAATAGAAACTATAGTTGGATAGGTGAAGAAGACAGAAGCATATCCTCTACAGATAATCAGAGTGATTTAATTAAGGGGGAAGAAACAGAAAATTTCCAGCTCCATTCCCCAATTTTCTCACCTGCTTGTTATAGGATACTACCTGAATTATATGGAGAACTTGTTTGTTCTCCCTTCTCAATTTTCTTCAAAGAATAACCAGATAATAGATGCCTAAATCACTGAGGCACCATGTAACAGCAATGTTCATCAGTAGAAATTAAGATTTGGCTTACTGTATATTAAAAATCTGTATTTCTTAAGAAATACTCAAAGCTAGAATCAGTAACTGCTGTCTCTACAGAGAGATGCTTAGGTTTCAAACAAACATTCTATGTATAATTATACAGCGTGAAGAACAGGGATATGCAATGGAATAAAAGTGACCTGGATGGCTATTGGAATTCACAGAAAAAAAATTCATTTACAGCTTTCTCTTCCTGCTTTTACATAGGGCAAATCTATGTTCAAGAGTATTTTTTAAAGTGTAATTGAGCATCAGTCTTGTTTCATTCCTTTATAAAACCAGGTATGTTTCTCATTCCTGCCACAGCAGTGATCAATCACCCAGAGGAACACTATGCACAGATTTATAAATATCTTATTGCACACAATGCATTCTTAAACCAACTCCTAGAATTTCTCTAGCAATGGAAAATTTCCAAATTTCTTGTAGCAGTCATTAGGCTGTTTCCAGCTGTTTTCTTTCTAGTAGTAGTTTCAGCAATTTAGCCATCTTTCTGTCAATTCTACAATCCCCTAGACAACAAACACACAAAGATCTTCTTACCCCTGGGTTTCGTCAGTGCTTTCTCCACTGCTATGTACAGGACCTTTCTCAGATTCTGAAGAACAACTCCTTGTGGAGGCTGCACTGGGCCTTCCTTCAATGTAAGGAAAAACAGGCTACATTAGAACAAACTCCTGATCTTTTCCTCTTCAGCATCTTGGAAATGCAACTGAAGTTGAGCTGTCATGGTGGAGTAATGGCACAGCCAGCAACAAATCTGCTTCCATAAGGGCTACTGAACAATCCAGATTCCTGCTCTGAGTGCCATGCACAGGAACTCACAGCAGCACCACTGCTGGATTGCTCAGACACTTGGCTATAAACCCAGCTCACTCCTGGCTCAACACTGAGCATGAGACTCACTGCCTTCAGCACTTCCTTCTGGGAATGTGAGCCATTCCTTTAGCTCTTCTGGTCTGCTTTGTGGGATGTGGCTCCTGAGACCCTGCCACATGAAAGCTCCTGCCAGGACATAACTTGAGACCAATCCCACTCCCTACCCATCATGTGCCAGCTTTGGATATAAGCAGCTTCCAAAGAGAAGCACAGAAGACTCTTAGGATGTGTTTGTTTTTGCCAAATTTCTCACACATGTGGTTTAAACCAGCTGATCATATCAAACAAGGTTCAAGGAGAGCAGACCATGGAATTTGCCTGGTCCTAGAGCTACATCACTGAGGTTGTTCCAGGAATAAAGTACAGATGCACTTCAAATAGCTGATCTTCACAAAGGTACTACAAGCAGTGGTCAGTGCACATAACAACCTTGTGAAGTTCAGGAGTTCAGTCACCAGATCCACTGAGTTCTGGATCAAGGATTAAAACAAGGAATGTCTTTTCCAGATGTGAATGGGCTACTGCAACGTGAAATTTCAATGATCTTGCTTGAAAGCTGGAAAGATCCTTATCTTTTTTAAACAATGGAAGGACACATATCTGTTTTCCACTGAAAACCCACAAGGTGATTTTCCATGATTATGCCTTTCTCTGATTTCTGGGAGTTCCAGAACCATCATCACCCTCCTGAGTAATATAAGAGGCTGAAAAAGATTAAGACAGACCTCTTCACTTTCATCTAATGGCTGAGCAACTACAGCAGAGTGACAGCAAAAATGATATATAGTTCAAAACACAGCAGTTATGCCCTTCAGGAGAGCAGAATTACTGCATGGGAGGCAGAAGACACAAAACTTTCTCTAAAGGTGCAGCCAAAGGCCTTGCACAGTTAAGTCTTAGTAAGGCCTTAACAGAGGGAGCACAGTTAACAGAGGGGGAAGATTCACTCCAGTAAAACCTTGGAAAGGGCTGCTCCAGCCACAGCTCTCTGGGCAGCCATCCTCACTGCAAGTGAAGTGGGAGCCACGGGTTGGAATCAAAGGTGTGAGTTTTAAAAGGGACTGTGGAAATAGATGGTATGAAGGAGCCTGCAAATATGTTAACAAGTTCATTGTGAACACAGTGAAGTGATTTATTGAAGGTAATAATGCTGACAACAAGAGTATGCAACACAGCCAAATTAATGGGGACATCTGAACTTCACCATACATTTCTTCCTATGTTTTATTTCCTCCCCTCCAAAGCTTACAAATTGATTAACTTTTGAAACCTTTTAACAAATACTTTGGGTAAAAGGCTATCCTCTGTGCTTGTTTACTGTCATGAGATGCAATCACAGGGACTTACCAGCAGTTTGCCTTATAATTAGCAAGTATTAAATGAGCTTTTAGAACTCAGCCAAAACCAAAATCCAGCTCAGAATGAGCATGGTCTGATTTGCTTTTTCTTGCTGTTATGTTCATGATTACAAACAAATGCAAACAGGCCCAAAATTCTTGATCCTAACAATAAACTAATGTGAATAAATCCACTAGGAAGCAATTAATTAAACAAAAAACATTTACAAATAGGATTGACTCAAATCCCCAATCCTGAAATGTAGAAATGAAACAAATACTAAGGTGAGTTCACCCAAGCCCATGAGAAAAAAAGATTAATTACTCTAATTTAATATGAACAAATTACACTCAAATAGGTCAAATGATTTATCCAAAGTCACAAAGAAAAGAGATAATAATCTCAGGCTAGATCTTGTTGAAGGAAACATTACAGTACTGGACTTAACTGCATTAATACTCATAACATGCATTACCCTGTTAAAAAGAAAACATGCACTAATTGTCTAAGGAGTTCCAGAAGCAGAGTTAGCTCGTTAACTGCCTTCTGGGAAGCTGCTAATCCTGTAAACAGGGACCTGTGGGTGCCAGCAGCATTTATCCCACATCAGGCATGGAACCATATAATTGAAAGCTGATGGGAAGCAATTTCAGTCTTGACACTCCATATACAGTTTTCCAATATCATTCCTTGATTAGAATTATTAAAAATGCTTTATTCAAAGTTCAAACAGCTGTGCTTCTGCTGCAGAGCAGACAGTGAAAGCTGCAGTGAAGAACATTTTAACAGAGAACACATTGTTCAAACACTTCACTGTCGTCTTAAGTTTTAACACAGAAATTAGTTATTCATCACTGAAGCAAATTTCTCATGCAAATGCATTTATCAAGTTCTAAAGTCACGGGAACATCTCTGTATTGAAAATCAGAGAATAACACTCACAAATTTAATTACAACTTCTGACAGGAGTAGTATTAAAGGAATTGTTAACAATATTTAATTGTGCTATGATTGAATTTACAACTACTGGGTTTGGTCCTCTTCTGCTCAATAGTTACTGGGACACATAGACTAAGACATATTATAAGTCACATCAAGATAGTCTTGAAGCAAAAATTAGCTACATTTTGCTCTGTAGTCATCCATGGCAAACACAGGGCTTGTAGCTGAGAGAGGAAGGTTTGCCCTCCAGGGATCACCTCTGCAGCTTCCTGCAGCTATTCTTCACAACATTCTCCAGTTATTTTAATAATGCTGCTTAACATGACTTCAAATAGCTGTAGGCTTAATAGCACATCACCAAAAATCCTAAATAGAACTCAGCAGAAACATTTATGCCTCTTGGAAGGACAAGTCACCCAAAATACCCAAGCAAACATTGATTCTTAAACTAAACTAATGGCAAGTGCCTCGTCATATGCATTATATTCATACTTAACTCTCCAAGGATGAATGACTATTATTCCTGGGTGGACTTAACCACCCAGGACAAAAGCATGCACATACTGATTATGAAAGCCAATATATTTCAGAATGACTAAAAACATACCAGTTATAGTAATGGAATCCTGCCCAATAGCAGGCTCCTGAAACTCTGTCTGTGAATCGAGCAAGGAGGATTTGATGTACGTAGCTAAAGTTTCCACAGGACTCCCACCAGCAGCCATCAGGGAATTATATTGGTTGTCAACAGGTGAACTTCCACTGCTTTTTAGTTCATCAAACCTTTTTGCACACTGTCACAAGATTAAATGATAGGACAATGAAGCAGTAGCTTTCAGCACATTTTTAATAACTATGATTTGATGGATACTGTATTGCACATTTTTGCATGTGAAGTTACTGACATCAAACTCATAAATGCTTCCTATGGAGTTAGTGGTATCAATATATGAAAACACAGTAAAATAATAGCTACCATAATTATATATTCTAACAGAAAGAGAAAAAAAATAAGTAGAACCTGTTTCAACTTTCATTTCCTTAAGCCCTGTAATTTTAAGCCCAGTTTTCAAAGAGAAAGTAATGGGGAAAGTTGGAATTCTCACTTTGTAACTAATTCTTTTACCATAAACATGGTCAAATGCTATTAAGAGTGGTTATATAAACTGATTCACAATTATTATTCTTTTACCTCCACTCCAATGTGGACAAAAGGGACTGCTGCTTTCCACTGCAATTCTATAAACTTCCCATTCCCTGTTTTAATGAACTAGAAAGTTTTTCCATTCTGTAAATTTGTACCAACACAATCATAACAAATAGGTTTGGTTCAGCAAAGTCCTACACAGAGGTAACTTGCACATACAAATAAATCTACTTAATTCTACTGCTCCTCCTGTGACACAGGTGTTGGGCTCCATTAGCTGCTGGTTTTATTTGTTTGGGGTTGAGTTAACAGACATTGCCTCATGCCAGTGTCCCTTTGGGCCAGGGGCACACAGGGACATCTTTCTGATATTTACAGTGTCCCAAATTTGAGATGCCTGTCACACACATACAAGAGAGAAATAAAGGGATATCTGTGCTTTTATGTAACTGCCTTAAAGAGAGACTCCACATATTTGAGACATTTAGTTTTTTAAAAACAGAGCAATCAGACATGTACTAACTAATCATATGGATTAATATGAGGAGAGGCCTCACTGATATTGTTATTTTATTTGCTTAACATGCACAGTGCTGTCTGCACGTTGAAAGGTGAACAGTAGAGATGTCCCCAAGCATTCTGCCAAGCACCTGAAGGGCAGTAACAAAGAAGCTTCCACACCCAATCCTTCATTTTTATCTTCGAAATACAAGGTTACAGCACTGCCCAATAGCACTGCTAAAAATGTGAGCTGACACACTTGATTAGGTTTGCAAGAAAGTCAAGACCACTGGCTTGTTTTCTTTCAACTTTGCTGAATCACAAGGGCAAAAGACATTTTTCTGTTCTTAGCATATACCCTCTCAGAAATTAAAAAGTCAAAATTATTACTAAAAAAAAAAAAAAAAAAAAAGAGCATTTCACCAGGAAATTCAGCAATCCAGAAAGAGAAGTATACAGAGGTTCTCCCAACTCTACTCCAACCAAAGAAACAAAAATCCACATCTTGTAGGATCAAAAAAGAAGCAACTGCACTCTTTACCTAACAGAGATCTGTAACCCCTCCCTGTTCAGAGTTGTAACAGCAAGCATAGAGAGTTACTACGTTTCCTAGTAAGGATACTACAACCTGCACAAGTGGGTACTGGCATCCTTTCCATCCAAGTTTTAGCTATGGAGTTTGGAATGCAGTAGCACAGCTATCTTTCTTTAATGCCATTTTTAAATTTTTCCTTTCCAGAAATTTTCATTCTTATTCTTTATGAGTTCTAACAAAAAACAACACAGGATGTATTTCTCAATTTCAACTCTCAGGTTCTGTAGAAACAAAACAAACTCTCCCACCTCTTTTCAATATACTGCTCATTTAACATTTTCAATTAGGTGCAACCTACTTTAGAAAAAACAAAACCCTTAACTTCAATTTCCCTCCCTCCTCCCCCCCAAAATGTTTTCTTCTCCATAAAGCATTGCTTAAAGCATACAAATTCTTTTATTAGTGAACTCACTTCTTTGGATGTATATCCTGGAACCAGCCTTGCCACACTGTCCCAGTTGATAGGCTGAGGAACACCAATTAGGGAACACAGGATCATATCCAAAACCATCTGGTTGTTGTCATAGGGGAAGTTATTGTTTTCTGAGAATCCACGACTCATCTTTGGCTACTTAAGCCTAGAAGAGAAAGAGTTTTTAGCAAGCCTCACTGCATGGTGTACTAAAGCTTTATCTACTTTACCTGCAGCACTCGATAAATTACTGGGAGAGGTGTTCACCACAGCATTAAAGTCAAGTACTGAGGCTTCTTTGACAAAATTTACATATTTTCAAAACCTTGAGGGAGAAGCAGATGTGCAAAACTCACCAAACCCAACCCAAGAGCAGGAGGTATCATCCACCATTGCTCTGAGCTGCCTCTTTCCAGAGGGGAAATCACACCTCTGAGGCCTCTAATACAAGGGAAAGGCTTCCAGAATCTCAGAATAAACAGCCTAAGTTACAGGGGGGCATTTTAATGTAAATTTACTCACATTCAAATAGAGTTGTCTGTTCTCACAAACCTTCTACTCTCAGCTTTGCTCTCCTCTGCTCTGCACACCTGACTGCCATTCTTTAGAAGCCAAGCCAGGATAGCAATTTAAGGGCCATCAACACTTGGGAGCCAGGAAACAACACGTGAATCTCTCTCATCAACAACTCCCAACCCAAACACCTGACATTCCCAACTCACTAGCCAGGATGAGCAGTTACAAACCCCTCTTATTCTTCAGCTTCAAGCTGAACACCAGAACAAAGCACATAAGGACAGCAGAAAACACTTCATAAAACAAGATTATATTCAGGTTTGGGGTTTTTTTTTCCCAAATGGATTTTGTGTGTAACACCAGGGAAGAGAGTAAAAGTTCAAAGTACTGATTTATTTTATGCTGGGAAAGAATTGCAGGCATTAATGAAGAGTTTCATGTTCAAGTAACACACAGCTAAAGAGCTCAGGAGGGACTTAGAAGTACCTAATAACAGAACTTTAAAGCCACACACAAATTTATGACTTAAAAAGAATCATAGAGAATTTGAGAGAAAATACACCTAGATAACACCTGATAACTTGTTACTAAAAGCATACCATACATACATGTTTCTTTTGCACCACACTCTTTCTAAAAGAAAAGCTTAAAATACACAAAATAGCCATATATTTTTCCCTCCTCTAGAAGCTGTTCCAGCCCTTTTTTCTGCTTGTTTTATTGGTAGAAACAGGAATCACAGCAGCAGGTAACTGTAAGCTTTCATCCTCTCAAAAGAGCAGCTGAAATAAATCAGAAGGAAAAAAAAAAAACCCAGAACTCACCGAGAGAATTCTTTGGTTTCCCACAGTCATGCGATTTAAAAAGAAGAAAAAAGGCCACAAAACAGAAGTCCTATAGAAAACTTCATACTGTTTTAGCAATTCTAGCTACATGAGATCTGCTGTAAAATATGCCAAATAGCCACTTTTAAAAGAGAAAGGTCCTCACAGATCATCCAAGCCCAAAATTCCGAGTAAAAGAGATGCCACTACCAGTAGAAGTGGATCAGTCCCTGGAGTCACTGTGTCCTTATCCCTCACCCCGAGACACTTCCAAGCAGTGTCACTGTGGTGATTCTGTGGTGGAGACTTCTCTCTGTCAGTGTGCAGACAGATGTCGGTAGCAATTACATTTCAGCCCCTGCACATCTCCCGTTTCTGCTGTTCCAAGGAGAAAGAACCGGGCCAGAATGGGTCAGCAGTAGGGGCAAACCCCACTGCTTATGAAACACAGAGCTGGCTTCTGGTGCTAGCTCACACACATGGAGCAGCTGGTTTAAAAATATGTTTGGATGAGATAAGTAAATGATGGAGTATTATAATCCCCTGGTTTCCCACCATAAAATAGGCTTAATGTGAGTAAAATTACCAGCAATGTCAATATTCCATAAATCACCCTTTTGAGGGCTAGTGCTATGGCATGATTACACTGGACAACCAAAGAAAGGAAGAGAGAAGGAAAACCCTCTTTTTGCA
>WEIU01001089.1:1018163-1045299 GCA_013389925.1 Aegithalos caudatus | reverse complement strand
GGGAATGGGAACGGGAGTGGGACCGGGAATGGGAACGGAAACGGGAGTGGGACCGGGCATGGGAACGGGAACGGAAACGGGAGTGTGACCGGGAATGGGAACGGGGAACGGGAGCGGGAGCGGGAATGGGAACGGGGAAGGGGAACGGGAGCGGGACCGGGAATGGGAACGGGAGCGAGAATGTGAATGGAGCGGGAACGGAGCTGGAACGGAGGTCCTGAGCCCGCCCTGCCCTCACACATGAGGGGTTCTGAGCTCCGCCCTGAGGTGTTGGACCCTGATTCCTCCCCCACCACTGCCAGCGAATGTCAGGAATATGCCACATTTGTCCTTATGTGTCACACAGTGCCAGTATTTAAGTCTCATGGAGGCGAATTGAGGTTGCAGTTACCTAAAAGCGTGTTAGTTCGTGTTTGCTCTTTCTCTTTAAAAGCTGCTTTGCAGTTTTCCAGGTAGCCCTTGGTTTTTACAACTTACCATAAGGCATCCAAACCCAGGACTAACGAAATTCATTGAATTAATAACTTTTCCATGCTGTGGAGGTTTTCCATGGCTGCAGTATTTCTGTGCAAGGTACTCCTGAGCAGGGTTGGATATTGCAAGTGTGGCAGTGTGTGGCTGGCATGGAGAACACGGATTCATCCCATCCCTTGGGACACAAGAACTCGGAGAGTATCAAATGTTCCTTACAGGAGCTAAGCCCAAAGCAAAATCAGGTGGTTCATTAGTACTGTGGAATTCCTTGCTGAAGTTATTCCCAGTTTGGGTGACAATGGACTCATTAAACTTTTGGTTTGAACAACTGTGATTATTCTTATTTGCCTCCTGAAATTTCCTAGATGTCCAGTAAGGGTGAGCACCTCACTGGGAATCTTTCTTCCAAAACATATACTGAGTTCTAGCCCTTCACAAAATTTTGGGGAAAAAAAAAAAAAATCAGCCTTTTCTAAAGTTCTGGGCAGAGAGAATGACAGGAAACCAAAATAGCCATGAGATTTTAGGGGTGGAAAAAAAAGCATTGTGAGATTTCTCACAAAAACTTGAGTCCTATATTGAGAAGGGAAATAAATCTTTAAAAATTTGGAGGAGCTTTGTGTGACAAAAGGGGATGGCTTGGGGCTCTTATTTCTTTTCCCTTGTGATTATAACACACTGATTCTTTAGTCACTACAATTTTAGGAGGAATTCCCATTTTAAATTTGCCTTAATATGTCTTAGCTCCACCCTCCTTCAGTAAAGATTAACATGCCGTGTATTTTATGCAAGATAAAACTGGGCAAAAGATCATTATTCCCTTGTCAGAACTCGAGTTCAGGTTTTCTAGGAAAAACCTAAGAAACAGAGAAGCTTTTCCTCCACTCAGTGGTCTATTGTGGTTGGTCTTCCACTTCTCTTGTCCCTGTGATTTAAAACAAAAGTGTCTCCCACATTTTCTCTAGAGGACAGAAAAAAAAAATCCCAGTTACTCTAAATATGGTGCAGTTAAGTCTCAGCTGAGTCTTTTTTATTATTGAATTGCTGAACTGTGTTTGTTCTAAGCTCTTCCTTTTAATTCTCTGTTGAATTTTAGATTTGCCCAGCATGTCTTCACTACCAGAGAAGGACAGACCAATTGTTCAGCTCTTACTCAAGGCTGGCACTTGCCCACGATGTATTTTGAGGTTCTGCTGCGTGGGATCACAGGTGCTCTATAGACATCCACACAAGGTTTGTCCTTGGTTGTGTTCTTGAGCTCTTAGCCTGAAAGGAAAAGGAGATATGTAAAACTGTGCTCTTTCCTTTAATGTAAAGGAAATGTACAGGAAATTGCAGAATTGGTAGGGGGATGCAACTGAAGAATTGCAGAGCAAAGGTTAAGGATAAACCAGAGAAAGACAGTGTTATTAGACATCCTTCTTAGCTTGCTCTAATCCCCTGTCTTTATGCTTGTGTCTGTCTTGATTGTTTTATCTTTGCTCAAGTTTAAACTCTACCCAATTCATTTTTAACATCTTTCTTCCCTGTCCTTTTCCATTTTTTATCAATTACTTGAGTGTTTGTTCATTGTGCCGTTTTTTATCCTTTTGCATCTCTGCCTGATTTTCCTCTGAGTTGCAACAACACAGTAACTGCTGTCTTCCTCACTGAAAACCTTTTAGTGAATCCTTCTTCCTGAACTCTGTCTTGTCTCTGATCCTTCCAGGGATCAGAGACATGCAGGTCATTGTTAATTTTTTAAGGCTTCTCTCCTGATACAAAGTTCTTACTCTGCATGTTTAATCTCACCTGTGTCTGCTCTCCTTTCTTTTTATTATAGTGGCCAACTCTCTTCCTGGGCTAGTGGAGTTGAAGGAATTAAATTCTAACATAATCTAAATGACAAGAAAGCACTAAATGTCTCTTTTCATGGAATAATGATGGGGCAAAGATAAATGTGTTTCTGCAAGCCAAGTCTGGAAAATGTTTTTGTTCTTGGATGATAAGCAAGTCTATTCAGCAATATTTTCTCTGGAAATTTCTATTTTGAGTGAAAGGCAGCTTAGAGCTGTTGAATTGTGTCTTAAAGGTGTCTTTGGGTGTAAATTCCATGTTGTTAATTACATACACTAAGCCTCAACTGGAATAGTACTGTCTTGTGGAATTGTGTTTGTTAGAGGGGAGCAAACAACCACGGTGTGATTCCTCTGTGTTAGGATCTGATGAAGGATTTGCAGGAATTTCTGAAGAACAGTCAGGAAAAAGAAGACACAGCCTGTTTGGATGTGGCTGACCCACCTTGTAAGAGAATCAGACTTGAACACAGGGAAGAAGGTGCTGATGATCTGAACCACAACGGAGCCATCCTGCAGCTTCCCTCAGCTGGCGATGGGAATGCTGCCAGGGAGAGCTCGGCTGGGAACGTTTGTAACGTGTGTTTGGGAGTTCTCCAGGAGTTCTGTGAGGCTGACTTCGTTAAAAAGGTACAGTTTCAGCCTTTTGGGGTACTTTCTTGCAGCTTGTATATGTTGGGGACTGCAGGATAGAGCTGGTGACTGAAAACACTGAGCAGTTTTTTTGTTGTTTTTTCAAAAGAAATGTTTTCTCTTTCTTTCGAAGGAAAGAGACCAGACAACAAGCCAAAACATTTGCCTGTTTTAAAGATTTGAGATGTAGATTGCAGAATCCTATTCTGTCCTGCTCCTGGGCAGTGTTTGCACACCTGTGCAGCTGCATCTGTGGTGGGACCAAATTTTGCCCAGGGAAAACTTGGCAATTCAAAAAAAAAAAAAAAAATAACAGTGCAGGTGCAATGGAGTGACTGCAGGGAGCACAGGTTCCTAAGAAAAGGACTTAAAGATGTGTGGTTACATGAATTTAGGAGATGACCTAAGGTTCAGCTGCTTCCAAGGGAAACCTCAGTGGAACTGGTGACCTCTCTCCACTTTTTTATGTGACAGGAAAATGAGGAGTCATCAAGAGCTGTTCTCTGAACTACATGTTTCTAATACTGCATGAACCTGTCTTTATGAAGTACCACAGGGGAAGAAAACGTTTTGGTGATGCAGCAGATTGTGGATAATAGAGAAAATGTGAGTTAGGAGAGAATGTGGGCACAGGGTGGTGCAAATGCCATCTCTGAGCAATTGCATTGCTCTTGTGACAAACTGAAATATCAGCTGGAAAGCTCACACTGGCATCTGAGATATTTAACAGAGTTTTGATAGAAAAGGATTTGATTTAATGGCAGCAATGTATCAAAAATGGGACTAGACAGAAAGCATAGTATATAGTTTCTGCTGTTGCAGAACATAATTATTTCTTTTTTGTTTCCATGGGCAGAATATGTATCTTTTTACAGAATCCACTGCCAAGATTTGTTTAAGAGCTTCTCTCTTCAGTAGCAATGGAAAATCTGACAGTGCTTGTTAAGGCACCACAAAAGCCAATTATTTGATTACATAAATTTTCTTATCTGAGATGCTGATTTCACCTAAAATTTCAACATTCAATTGGTCCTGGCCTTAAAATAGTGAGTTTGATTGTTTCATAGCACCAAGTATACTGTTGATTAGTAACTTTTTTTTAAACAGGACAGAAAAGCTTGTATTTCAATAAAATGTTAGTGATTACTCTGGTTTGTATGTTGGACATCTCTCTGAGTGGGTGTTAACATGAATTCACAGTGATTGTTCTAGAACAAAAATTATCAGCTCAGTCCCATTACTGTGGTTTCATATTAAGCTCTTTCTCTTACAGGTGTGCCAAAAAGTTAATTCTGCTGACTACCAGTTCACCAGTTTTGTATTTTCCGTGTCACTGCCCCCACAGCTGTCTGTCAGGGAGGTAAGGAACTTAAATAATAACTTAAATAATTAAATACATATTTAAGAAAGTAACTGTGGAATGTATGAGCTGGAGGTGATTTGATTTTTAATTGTCCTTGTTTAAAAAAACCCAAAAGTCCATGCTGGAAGTGAAGCCTGCTCTCACCTTCCTTGTGAATGAGTATTATTGTAATTAATAAAGGGCCTGAGTCACTTCAGTTTTCAGTTAGCCCAGGAGTTACTTTCCATCTGGAGACCTAAAAGGAGTTTGTTGGAACCCTCAGTGAATTGTTCCCTTTGGTGCAGCCCTGCTCTGTGGATCCTCTCTGAGACAGAGCTGCACAGCTGGTCCCTTTCCAGGGATAAATGAGAATTGCTAGTGCAGAATGCAAATGAAGGAAATTGAGGATGAACTCTTGAAGTGTTCAGCATTTTAAATGATAGGAAAATACACTTAGTTGTGAGATATTTTGCAATCTTCCTCTGCTTTCTGATATAAAATGATGCAAAAGTACTGTTCTAAAAGTGATGCAAAAGTGGTGTTTTAAAGGGCAACATGTAAATCTGTACAAGAGATGCCTGCTGTGGTTAAGATGTGGTGGAAGCTTCAGTGAACATGGCAGAAGGAAGTGTAGATGGTGTTGGATTTCTGTGTAAAGCTGTGGTGAGGTCTCTCCTGCTCCCACACAGTTTGGTAAATAATGTGCACGTGTAGTGGTGATTTGTGCTGCTAGTTGTGGCATCCTGGGCACGTGCCACTGTAATAGCTAACAAATATCCCATTCCTAAATCTTCTGGAGCATGAGATTCTCTACTGCCCCTCTTAAATTGAGCATACTTGGTGTGTTTGCTTTGTCCTTTATGTCTGGGTGAACTGCCCAGATTCTCATTTTGGTTTTTGATGCCTCCAAAATATGAGGTCTATCAAAGAGCACTTTCAGGCTAGGTGAGTATTGGGACACCTGTGATGCTCTGGCAAACCCCACAGGAAGGTCAGACTTTCCAAGCTTTACTGCAGCTTTAGGCCTGGTGTAAGCCGATCCAGGAGCTCCTGATGTTTGCAGGAAGCCTCGGTAGAGGGTGGTGTTGCATTGCAGTTCAGGTGAGGGATGTCCTCGCTGCCCGGGGCTCGTGTTCCAGCAAAGCCGCCGTGCTGGGGACGGCCAGGGCAGGCAGAGTTCTTCTGGGGGCCACAAATCAATAGATGGAGTGAAATGAGTGAGTAGGAAGCTCCCAAACTGGATCTGTTCCCTTTGGAAGCACTTTTAGTTCGACTGGGAGAGGGTTTGGATTAAGAAGTTTCTGCTGTCTCTTCTATTCCATGCCTCCAGTCTTGTGGAATGCTAAAGCAGCTGTTTGCTCCAACTGCAGGGGTGAAAAGGGGTGGTGGTGGAGGAAGAACTTTAAAAATCATGGGGTTTTATTTACCTCCTATCTGTTTATCACTTAAAAATAAGGAGGTGAGAGCCTGTTTTACAGCCACAGAAAAGCAGAAATAGTATGTAAAAATGCCTGAAAATATCAAAATCCGATATCAGAATATCTCAGCATGCTTTGTGCCGAAAGAGGTTGTTTATTAAATTCTGCTTTTTATTCTTTGACCTGCTGTGTACAAGAACATATGGACTCCTATCACCAAAGAACACCCAAAGGCAGCCTCTCTCCCACTGCCCCTGTGTGACACACAGATTTTCCCCATCATCTTTTTTAACAAAAAAAAATCAGAAACTGCCTTTTGGTATTACCTTCATCTCATTTAATTATGACAGTTGTCATCCTGCCAAGTCTAAAATGTATGAGAGGAGCTGGAGAAGAGCGGGACATAAAATCTACATTTGCATAGTATTTGTATCTGTGATGCAAGGAAGCAATTGCCTCCTTCCACAAGGAGGAGATTTGATTGAAATAAATCATAAATGCAGGAGTCCCAAGTTTATGTCAGACAGCTCTATTAGAATATGAAGTGAGTCGTGCCCTTCAGAAGGGTGACTGCCGGCTCTGCCCGTGGTCTCAGTCGTGATCCATCATCCTGGTGCTTGCTACAAGGACATTGATGCAAATAACATCTGTAGTCATTACTCCCTGTGGGGCTGCCTGTGCCTCATCCTGGAATTCCCCATCTCCGAGCTCTTTTCTAATGCACTGAAACAACGCTGTGCCTGGGATTGCACATGGTATTTCAACTGTTGCCACTGTGCTCCCTCAGATAGCACCAGGATAATATCCTGCAGCTCGTAATCAATACAGTGCCTGGGCTGGTGTGTTCCAGAGATGTATGTGCTGCTGAGCATTGCCCTGCAGGCTTCAGCTCTGTAATGAGCATTTTTCATTTTCAAACCACTTCACAAACATGAAGTAATTACGAAGTAGAGGGATCTGATCCCCTGCTCCATGTTCAGCTGGGAGAGAGTAGAGGGGTTTGGCTGGCTTGGTGGTTGAATGCGGTTTGGAATTTGGGATCTTTTGGCTTCTGTGCCTGCAGTACCCTCATCTATTGTTTCCCCTTAACTGAAATGGAAAAGTAATTTCTTTAATTCTCTTTCAACTTGGAAGTCGAGAGAGAGAGGGGATGAAATTTGACCTGTGGTCTCATTTTAGCATAGCTGCTCCTGTGCTGAAGTTTTGTAGTTCTATCCCAAGAAAACAGAGAAGAGGAGTGAGATTAGCCTCCCCCTGAATTCCAAACATCCCAAACCTGCATGTGCTCTAAATCAAGCTGTGAGAGAGGTTTCTTTGTAAATTGGCATTTGTCAAATGCAGCTTCCTAGGCCCAGTTCTGTGGCTGTCACATCCTCTAGTTCAGAGCTACGCTCAAGGAATTTCAATTGAAGCTATTTTTATTTATGATTTTATCTGGGTTATTATGCAAACAGGATTACAATAGACTTCAAGTGAAGCAGCCTTACTCATACTGTCTTCAGATGCAGGATATTGAATCACAGTGGATTTGAGCAAACAGGATTTCATCACTACAACTGCATTTGTTTTGTTCAGCAGTGTGTGGGTTTGTGTATCAGAGATCTAACAAAGTTTGTGTCCTCTCTCCACCATTCCCCTACCCCCTTAATTTCTAGCACTGTTTTTAGGGTTCCCTCATTCTTTTAAATGTACCAAATGAAGGATAATAGACTTATTTTGTTGATTGAGTTCCTTATCAGCATGGAAAAGGGATCTCTGATTTGGTACCTTCTGATATCCATGTGATCCTGGCCCTGCTTCCTGAAGTTTGGGACCTATTTTCAAACCTCTTCCTTAGAATTATTTCCTGGGCAATGCACAGTGATTCTTTCAGCAGAGTTTGGGTGAGGTTCTTTGAGTATATGAAAAATAAAAGATGGGGAAGGGATTAAAAGTCTGCAGCCTACAGACTGAAAACTGTTTCATTGTGTTGGTTTCAAATCAGACAACTTGATTTTTGGAATTCGTCTTCAGTGAGGATGGTGACACAAACTGACTGAATTACTTGAGTGATTCCCTGCCTCCTGTAATGTATTTTGTAGTTGTTAGTAGAGGAGAACAGAAAATGCTTCATGGTAGGAAATTTTTCTCTTTTTACTAATTGTTAGTGAACTCAAGCATTTGTACTAAAAGCTCCCTCTGATTTCTATAATTATTCCTTCTGCTCCTCACTTTTTCTGTATTTAGCCTATCCACCTAAACTAAGTGGTGAGTCTTAAATAAGGGGGAAATTCTGTGATTACCATAAGACCAAGTATATTTTTTATTTCAATTTTTAATAACAGATGATAACTGGATTTGGGGCTTCATTAATTTATGTCAATCAGATTTCATATTCCATTAATTTAGACACTTTATTTTTTTCATTTGTCTGTATGGTAGATAACTGATGACTTAGAGTCTTTCTGTAACTACAGTATTAATAACAAGTTTCAAAGTGTTTAATGATGCATCTTTTTTTTAAGCTACATAGGATTTGAGGTGAAGGGCAAAGTGATGTCTTAGAAATAAAAATCTCACAGCAATTCCATCTTTCCACTTCTGAAGCAAAAGCTAAACTCCTGATACTTGCTTTTAGTCATAAGTTTTTAAAATGCTTCTTTTGCAAAGAGTCTCTCAGATTGTTGGGAGTTCTGAGCCTTAATTTCACTTGCTTTTGTTTTTTCCTCTCTTCTCCCTGGGCATGGCTGGTGACCTGCAGCGTGCTGCTTGGCTGGGGGTGAAGCAGCAGATGAGGTGAGCCATTGCTTTTGCTGTCTGTCAGTCTGACAGGAACTCTTCATACAGATACCATTTCTCTATATAAGTGTTGATTTTATAGTCCAGTTTACCTGATGCTTACAAAGAATAAGGTGGCAGCTGGGTTTGTGTGTTTTTTCTTTTTTACCTGGTTTGACCTTACTTTTGCTCTCTAAGTTCCCAGACAAGTGGTTGGAAATGCATCTCTCTTTTCCTCAGCTTTTCTCTGGGCAGGCTCTGGAAAGACTCTTGCAACTTTTGATCTCCCAGGAAGCTCTGGCATCAGCTTCCTCCTTGCACAGGAAAAATTGAATCTGTTTTACTTGGCAGTAGTTACTTAAGTTCCTCTTGAAATATTGTATGTCATGTATCTATTTTTGACAGACCCCTGTGCAAGTTACTGTTTCTTTGTGATTCAGAAATCTGGGCCTTCCCTTGCCTAAGGATGACATTGTTCAGCTGAAAGAAGCTTATAAATGGATTATTCATCCCCAGTTGTCAGAAGAGTTGGGTGTTCCTGCTGATGGAAAGGTCTTGTATAAATAACATTTTTTTCTTTGTTTCTTCATTCTTTTTTCATACGTGTTTGTGTATGTGTATTTATACACTTATACACATGGTGGGGAAATAAAAATATATCTGCTTTTCCTTATTAAGAGAGAAACAAGTTGAGTGGCTCCTAAATGCACTGTAGGGAAGATCTGGGGGGAAGTTCTTCTAACCAGAGATGTCCAAGTGACAGTCCTGAGGGGCCCAGTGTTCATTTTTGTACACACAGATCACTGCATCTTCTGAAACCACCACAGGCTTGTGCTAAACCTCTGGTGCTGCCATCCTCCTTTTGTTAATGAGACTTTTCCAGTTGTCTCCTGTTCCAGGATCCCTGTTTTGCAGAGGCTGAGGAAAGCTCATGCATTCCTTCCCTCCTCTCCTGTCATTGCCAACACTTGCTACTGCTCTGGGAACTCAGTTATTCAGATTCTGTGGATTAAATAAATTTCTGAAATGTACTGAGAGAGAAAAGACTGGTCCTAGTTCACTTTAATGAACACTGGAAATGAGCTTGTTGGGACCTGCAATATCTCTAAGTAGGCAATAGAAATGTTTTTGTCAAACTGTTTTCAACTTGCAGATTCTGATTAATATCCTTAAAATCTTTCTGAAAGGCACTGATTGAACATGGTAATTGGGTGTTGCCAAATTCAGAAGCACCTTGAATCGTCTTGAATGTAAATTTCCTGCAGTCGTGGCTGTCTGTAGGTTTCACTTGTCACCAGCCATAGCACTGACCCCAGGACTACATTCACTTAGTCTTCATGTTGATTTGTCAGCTTCCATAATAATTATAAGCTGTGTTTTCCCAGGAGTGCTAATTGAAAACATCCCATTTGTCTTAGTGAAGAAAAATCCCACTCAGTTACTCTGAAGATGGTCCAAGAAAGAAACAAACCTCTCACAAACCAAGTTCACAAAAGCTCCACTCACCACTTAGGCACGGAGCCACTCCAGACATCCCTGTGCCACAGCAGTTGTGTTCCTAGTGCCCTTTATCTACAAGGCACTTGAATATTAGCCAGTCTCCTTTTCAATAGCCCTCCCGAGGTGTTCTGGTATCTGAGTAACAGAAGTAATGAGCGTTGTTTGCCCAAGGCCAGAGAGGGAATTGGGGGAAGAATGGAGATTACACTGGAGTTCCTGGGCTAGCTGTCAATCCACCAGGACGTGTTGCCTTGCTTTGCCCCAAGGCCATGCAGGCATTGCAAAGGAAGCCCCTGACAAAATTTTACAGTGGTGACTACACAGGGTTTTTATCTTTATTGCACTCCTGGGAGAGCTCTGGGATTTAGTGACCGTAATAGGCTTTGAGCCTTGGCTGCCTCTGCGTGGGCCCTGCACAGGATGGGACCAGTGCAGGTCACTCATGGCTCTGAAGTGCTCTCACATCACCTTTGGTGACTTCAGAGAGGCAAATGCTGCTCTGGCACACCTTTTAATGTCTTTAAACATAAATAAAGGGGTTACTGTCTCTTTTGTCTTTACTGTTTTCCTAAAACTACAATAAGGGTGGGTGCTTGAGAAGATCCTCCCTGGTTGTTTAAAAACCTATTACCACCTCCTTGTTCTTTTTTCTTTTTTTTTTTTTTTTTTTTTTAATTTAGAGTCTGTTTGAAGTTAGTGTGGTCTTTGCTCACCCAGAAACAGATGAGGAGTGCCATTTCCTGTAAGTTTTTCTACAAGTAACAAAAGATCTTTATCTAAATGTTGTGCAATGTTATTGGTTTGGATTTGTTACAGAGCACAATATGCAGTGTTTATAAACTAGAATGTGGCCTGCATCTAGATTTCCTCATATCCACATGAAGTTGCAGAGCTTGAAATTACATCATCTCTGGTTAATTCTGCTCTTTAATGCCAATTTAAAAATCATCCACAATTCTGATTTGAACTGGAAGGAAAGTATTCAGATGAGTTCTTCAATTTCAGCCCTCCTCAAAGTCATTCCCTGTATCATTTTTAAAAATTGGAACCATGTAATTTCAAGGGGGGGGAATCTTTTTATGTCATACCTAAGTTTTCCTGCTCCTGTAGGACACACAGACAGGAGGAAAGGCTTTGAAGTGAGTTAATCCAACATAGCTGGTTGATGAGAACAAACAGAAATTCCCTGGCCCCTACACTCAGCCTCTGGCCTGGCCCAGTAGGGCACCTGCTGTACACAAAGAAGCAAAACAGTTCTGTGAATTTAGCTGTCATTTAATCTGATTTCTCAAAATCTAGCTGTAGTATATTCTGGAAAATTAGGGTCACTCTTCCTGTTTGTTGATGCTTCCTGGAAAACCGAAAGTTTCACTCAGTTCATTTGCATCCACTGCAAGTTAAATCTTAGCATAGAAGGAAGCTCAGCAGAGATGTCTGTGTTGAAATGTGACTCGAGACTGGAGATTTCTCTTGCAGCCTTTATTTATCTCTTCTGGCAATTTGTGATTTTTGAGTGCTCAATCCACCACCTTCTTGATTTTCCACAACTGCATCTTTTCTGTTTTGTCTTGAAGGTGGTAATTTATTTAGTTTTACTTCCTTCCTCCAAAATCTCTTCACTGGTATTTTCTGCTCATCCTCCCATCCTTTTCCTGACATTTCAGGAATATTGTTGTTGAACATGTTATGGTGCCAGTGGTAGTACTCCAAGCAGAGCAGTTGTAGAGGTGAAAGTTGTAAAGAAGTTCCATTCCACATTCCAATTACTCAGGTTTATTCCATGTGACCTGACAATATCCCTTTATTTGCCTTCTCTTTGTAGCACACTTAAACAGCAATTAAGGTTTGAGACACTTTTTGAAATAACAGCACATCACCTCATTTAATTACACAGCAGTTCCTGAGGTGCCAAGGCATTCTGCTTGTGTGAGTGGCTGGCTCTGGGCACATTCTGAGGCAGTTTTCTTTCTTTGGTTTTCCCATAAATATGGTAAATTTGGGAATTATCACAGTAGTAGTGACAATCATGGTTTCTGTGGAAGCACAGTAGGAGTTTTTCTCAACCTGGAGAACTCCAGATGTGCTTTTGGATTTGATTTCCAAGCATGGCATCTGCAGTTTCTCACCTGTTCTTACACAGTTGTGTGGAGGTGGGTGTGCTGAAATGACCCTGGTTTGACATGGAAGATTGAATTGGCTCTTGTCAATTCATATTTAAGGGTGAGGTGATACTGAAATTTTGGAAGGGGGAGTTTGCATTGCTTTGGGTCACAGACTGGCCAGGGAAGTTGTTTGTGTAGAGACAGCAAAACCTGATTCCTTAGAGTCTGAAGGAGTTACAGAGGTGTTGAAAAGCACGAGCAAGAAATGATAAATTGGGTTGGAGGTTAGAAATATCTCTGCATACACAGAAATCCAGAAATCGTCTCTGCATACATAGAAATGCACTGACAGGAACAGCAACTTCCTCTACACTACTCTGAAAAAGTGTTTCACTGACTTGGCTTTCAGTTTTGTGAAACAGCCAATAATTTCCTTTCGAACAGGCAAAGCACAAGTGGTGGTGAACACCTGGGGTCACTTTTTCAGTGGGAAATTGAATTTTCCTCTCCAGAAGGGACAGTTTGAATCTCAGGTTTGTAGTGGCCGT
This sequence comes from Aegithalos caudatus, assembly GCA_013389925.1. Classification (NCBI taxonomy): domain Eukaryota; kingdom Metazoa; phylum Chordata; class Aves; order Passeriformes; family Aegithalidae; genus Aegithalos; species Aegithalos caudatus. The sequence goes on along the minus strand of WEIU01001089.1, from coordinate 1,032,690 downwards.
TGTCTAAGAGCGGCAAGTACAGATTTCAAGGTGTCAGCCTAGAATTAAAATATTAATCATGAACTTTATTGAGAAGGATTGGAAAGGACTGAAAGCTAAACTTGTGTGCTTTTCCATCCCATCTCAAATCTGAGACACGGTGTTGGTCAGAGCAGAAGAGCAGAGCTTTGTCCATGATTTCTCTGGATCAAGCAATGCATATCTTGCACCATTCGTGGTTTAGGATAAAGGGAATTTGAAAATCTGCTCTGAGATAAGCTGTGGAAGTGAGACACTGGATGTATGGGTACAAAAACCATTTACATGCTGTGCTTGTGAGTCTGTCTGTTTATTTCTTTCTCTGTAAGAGGAGCAGCTAATTTTCATTTCTTTGTTTAGAGCCACAGCCTGCCCAGACTGTTTCAAACCAGCGAAGAACAAACAGGTAAGATCTCATCATTGTATTTCTGCTCTTGCATTCAGAATTTCACAGCAGCAGCTACAACTTACCTGGGTATTCAGTCAGTGCTCAGTGTCTGCTTTTCCCTCATCAAAAAGGTCTCTAGTTTTCAATTGTCTGAAAATAAAGTTGTCTCTTTTATTCGCTTCGCAATTCTCAGTTTAGGAGCTTGGTGCTTTTTTTTAGGTCGTTCATTTTCCAGGCTATCTAAAGGCCATAATTTTAGGAAGGTTCTCTGTAAATACCTCCCTTAAGATCCAGGAATTTGATTGTCACGCATTAAAAGTAGCATAAAAGATGATCCTCAAGCTCTCTGTGGGTGAAGCGGTTCAGATAAGTCACATTGTGAAGATGAGACTCGGCAGCCAAAAGGGAAATGATCACACTGCAGTTTTCATGTGCTCTGATCTGAATGAAAGCTAGGATACATGCAGGATGGTTTTATCCTGTCTGCCTCTGGAGAGGGGGGGAAAGAAAAGGGACCTTGCCACTTGTTGCAGACCCCGAGCACACACACAGCCATTGATGGAAAAGGGGACACGCGAGGATGAAAAACCAGTCGGAGGGAAACTGATATGAGTGGGACAGTTGATGTGATCAGAGGGAGAACAAGTAACTCCTGTCAGAAGCCATTGCAAGGCCTTTTATTCTTTCTGGTGAAGAGTCTGCCAACGTTTGGCAGAGGCAGAGTCTGGCCCTGGAATTCTGCTGAGTCTACTCCACCTGACCAATAAACGCCACTCTTTTTTTAGCGGGGTTGTATTGTTATAACTCACTGCTTGCTGCATTGCTGTCCTTTAAAAGGGGGGAAATCCCACATAAGGAGCTAAACCAGCAGGGCCTGGCTGTTAAATCCACACAGGCAACAAAATGTGGGGGAATCTAAAGAAAAATACCAGTTCTGAAGAGCTGTCAGAGGTTTGTCCTCACAAAGAAGCTGGGCTTCAAGGGCTGTGTTAATCAGAGAAGTGGTGTAAAAACTGGCTTCTGAGGGAATGTTTCTGTGCTGTCTCTGTAGATAGTTATTTAAACCTGCTGCTGCTTTCAGGGCTTTCCTGCTCATCTGTTCTATGAGGAAGGGAAGTGCTGTTATCTCTGATTTATGCTTAGAAGGAGAAAGAGCATCTTCCCTGAAGACACCCAGGAACTCTTTAGAGCCAAGACTTGAATTGTCCCAAACAGTGACCCAGTATTTTTTTTTCCCAAATCCCCAATCTAGTTTGCAAAAAAAGACACCATTAAATTGGAAATTCAGCAGACAGCCATCAGGGAAGTCCCAGGGCTGGGGCCTGTGCCTGGAAGGGGAGGCTGAGGAACCTGGGCTTCTTCAAGGTTCTTGGTGAGAGCTTTGGGGAGGATCCAACTGAATCTTCTCCTAGTTCCAAAAGAGATTATTGAGAGCAGGTAGCCAGGCTGGTCTGCACAGAGTGTGGTGGGAGGATGAGACACAGCAGGAATATGTTGAAATGAAAGCCCAGAGCAGACTCAAGAGAAAACATTTTACCTTGAGGAAACAGAGTGGAGCAAGCTGTGGTGAGAGGGGGTGCAGGCTCTATCCCAGGTGGATTTCAAGACCTGACCATGCTTGATTAGAAAGTTCATTTAGAGACCTTCTCCTGTCCTCAGCCTTTCTAGAGCAGGATTTCAGCTCAGCTGTTTTAACACTTGCTGCTCCTGTCCCAGGAACGTAAATTCTCTCTGGAGTGAGCCCAGCAGCAGCTGGCTGTGCACAGACCTTGACAGTCAGCTCCTGCTGTACTGGCATTGCTGCTTTTGCTGCAGCTTGGGAGTGGGAAGCTGCTTGCTTTCCACAGGAGGAACTGCCCAGCCCCATCATTCAGAGCCCTTAGATCTGAAAATCAATCACCTTTTGAACTTCAGAAACAGATTCCTACTCAACAGGCTTATTTCCAGCAGAACTACCTGCCTGCTGTCACTGACATAAAAGCTGGGCTTAGGTATATTTAACTCCTGAAAATGAAGCTGGTTTAGGTTTCTGTTCATGGATTGAAGGTTCTAGTTTTAAACTGTTTTGCAAATTTGGACCTGGGCTCCCAAGTGAGCAGTGACAGAACTGCACATTGTAAGTTTCAGTGCTTTTTCTCTTCCTCAGGCATATCCTTTCTTTGCTTTTCTTAGTTCTTGACTCATTGTTTTATTTCACTGTGCAGTCTGTTTTCACCAGAATGGCAGTTATAAAAGCCCTGGAGAAGATAAAAGAAGAAGATTTTCTCAAGTAAGTATATACTGAAACTATTTCTTAGTACTGTGCTTTTGTATAGAATTAGGAAGGGGAGGAAAATATTGGTTGTGTATGCAGATGTAGGGTGGCTTTAAAAGAACTTCTGATTTTTAAAATTCTGTTGCTTTACTGTTTAGAACGTGTTTTCTTTCTGGCAATAGAAAATGACTCCTGATCTTTTAATTAAAAGGATTATTTTAAATTTAGAGTTTGTAAGGTAAGCTTCCTTTTGCAAGAAATATTCCCGTATTTCCCAAATGTTAGGAGTTGAGTTTTAAGAAAACAGCAAGTGCTGTTAATATGGTAAAAATCACACACAGTGGGAAGCCCAAAATAGGCACTTTTTACTGCTCTGGTGATGCTCCATCATGTTCTTGTAGTGATAATATTTTACTCTGTTTTTACTTTAAATACAGGCATTTTCCATGTCCTCCAAGTTCACCAAAGAACCTCTGTGATGCTCTGGAAATTCAGTGCAATAATGGTGCAGTTTTTGTGGCTGGTAAAGTGATCCATTTCTTTGCTGCTGTGTTGTGTTGAAGAGAACTTTGTAACACTGCTCTGAAACCCAGAGGATTCTTTCTATTCATTAATTCCTTTACTGAAGTGTAAGGAGCAAAGAAACAAATCCAGCTTTATCCAAGAGTGGTTTGAAGGAGAAGAAATTATATTTGACTTTTGCTGAAGATATTATTTTGTAAAAAGTTACAAATTACAGATCCCCTGAGAATAATGGTTTGGGAAAGGCACCTGCACACCACCAAGCTCCCAGCAGTGCTGTTCACTTCCTTGGGTTTTGATTTGGATTCAGAACTTTCCACTATCTGGATTTCTCTGCATGTTACCCCATCCAAAACTGCAAATCTCAATGGGATTTCTAAGTTTTGGGTGAGACAGGTAGTGCAGCAACACTTGGGTGTCCCTGAGTTGAGATGATTTAACTTTTTTATCATCTGCCTGGCAGATATCTGCCATTCTTCTAGTCCTTTGTATGAATGACTTATTTAAATACTTGCAAACTGATTATTATTAAAAAGAACCCAACCTGTAATTTAAATCCAAAATACTGTGATGATAAAAATCCTGAATATAAAGAAATGGAAAATGAAAAAGTGTGAAAGTGAATGGCAGGGTAGTCCATGTTCTACATATAACTATTCCTTATTTTTAATTACTGATTAGATAGTTAGATGTACATTTTTGTGAATCCAAGATATCCAGTTCCTTTTAGGCTTTTCCAAACACACTTTTATTTTAAGTTGCTTATTGGATAGTTTTATCAGAATTCAACAGTATGAAGAGCAAAACAGAGGGTTTGCTTTCTGCCTGTCATTTAATACTGGTCTTGTCATCTATAGTTTGTATCTTGCTCCAGCAAATAACCAATCCAGGCAGGTTTCTAATTTTTGAAGAACTAAACCCAGAATAGAATTTATTGAGTACAGTGCAGATATTTTGCTTTTTATAAATTAGATGGGACCTTAATTTGTAAGCACAATATTGTCCTCTTGACGTTACCTTTGGTGTTTAGCGATCACTTTCCACCCTCACCTTTTTTAAGGATTCAGGAACTGTCAAACCAAGAAACACCTTCTGTTTTTCTAAACCTACTCTTGTTCAGACCAAAAGTTAAAATTAGTAGAATGGGAAGCTGAGAGAAAAAAAAAAAAAAAAAAAAAAAAAAAAAAAAAAAAAAAAAAGAGAAAAGGAAAAAAAAAAAAAAAAAAAAAAAAAAAAAAAAAAAAAAAAAAAGGCAAACCTTATTCTCCTTTTTCTATTTTATGGAAAGAGAATTAGAAGTGTGAGGCTGTATCTGAGTGATGAGTCATCCTACTTTCATTCTTTGCCCCAGTGAAACTGTGTTACTCAGTTTCCCCATTTGTTTGTGTGACTTTTTCTGCTGGTCGAACTGCAAAAAGGAAACATTGTTTGAGGTAGGAAAATATGATACATAACCCCAAACAGAGCTAATGCACACAGCTACTCTGAACTCTTTATTTTCTATTTGCAAAGTCTCAAGTTGGAAGCAGTTTAAGCAGGGGGTTGCTCTTGGCCTTTATGAATTATTTCCTTGCTTTGGGAATATTTTCAGTTTTTATCAAAACCCATCCATAAAAAAGCTTGTATTGATCATCCATGTCAGGCTTGTTCCTTGGTTATAGCCTGTCATGGAGGTGCCATGCAAACATAATTGGGACCATCCAAAGATGCCAGTCTCTTTACTTGGCACCTTCTCAAGGTTCCTGCTATTCCTCCTAATTTATTATTGGGACTTTTTACTCCTTGAATGGTGTTCCTTGTAGTGAGCCAAAGCATTTTAGTTTGGATTTCTTTTCTTAAGCCTTTAGACAACAGCAGAACTGGTTTGGAACCTGGATTATTTCATACAGGAGGGTGATTCCTGGAGGCAGGACTGCAGCCACAGGCTCTCCAAGTCCAGCCTTACGTGGCCATCCTGGCTCCTGCCACTCTCCTGGACACAGCCACGTGTGTTCCTCAGTGCTGGTGTAATGCTCCAGATGTCAATTTATTTTCACAAAGCTCCCATGGAAGTTCAATGTGCTGTGCAGCTTTCACTCATGGTTGTAGAGTGATTAGAAGTACCTGGTTGTCTTTTACAGGAAGATACAACAAATATTCCAGGAATTTACCTCAGACTCCCTGGATTATTGATGGGGAGCGGAAGCTGGAATCTTCAGTGGAAGAATTAATCTCAGAGCATCTAATGGCAGAATTCAAGGCAGACAGTAAGTATTTAGGAGACCTCCTACCATACATAGTTTTCATCACTACTAGAAGATTTTTTTCTTGGTAGCTACCCACTTAATATGGGAGCATAATGGAAAAAAAAAGATGTTTCTTTATCCCTCTTGTTTACTTCCAAGTTAAAGCTTGTAAACTTTATTTAGCTGTGATCTGGGAGTAATTAGATCCTTTTATCCTGCTAAAGTAGCTCCTCAGTGGATCTGATGATGCAAATATGTTGGTTTCATGTGGTACTGTTTTTGCTTAACCAAACCTCGTAACAGTTGGTAATTCATAACATGAGTTGTACCAAAAAAGTTTTTGCCACAGGATAGAATTTATTTCATAGGATTTGCCTGGCTTTTGACCCCTTCATGTTTCTTACCTCAATTCGTTTATTTTCTTCAGTGCATAAAATTCCACAAGGTAAATGCTTTTCCAGGGGTTATCCAGATGAAATTATTACTGCCCATCATTTGTCATCTAATGGATGTGGAATTAGAGACATAGAAGGCCCAAGGAAAAATTGCAATAAATATTAGTTTGGAAAAAAACCTGCTCCTCCCCCTCCTCTCCTCCCAGTGGATAATGTTAGTCTGGTTGTAGCAGTCTCATTTAGGCCAAGGAATTGGGAGTGCTCTTCAAGAAGCTTGGGAATAAATAGGAATTCCCACAGTTTGTGAAGTGCAGGCTCCAGTTTATAAAGTAGATTTGAAGTAGATTTTGCAAACAAGTTTAGAAAGAAAATATTTCACCTTTTAAAAGCTGTAGAGAGTATTACAAATGTAAAATAAAAGCTCACCTGCCTTGTTCAAATCTGTTACAGGCTTTAATTTTAGTTCCTCTGGAAGAGAGGATGTGGATGTGAGGACACTAGGCAATGGTAAGGCTCGGAAGACCTCTTGTGAAACAGAGATGAAATGGGTGTGTGGAGCTCCTCTAACAGATCCTGCTGAATGCCAACTGTGTGGCTAGGCTTTGGAATTTTATCTCAGAACCATTTTAGTGAAATTTAGATAATTATTCCCAAAGACCAAACAGCTTCATAAAACCAGCATGAAACAGGAGCCCTTTTTCAGTGGCCTTGGCTGCATGGAAAGGCATAGTTAGTTAAAAGTATTTTATTTTATTCACTCCCTACTTTTAAGCCATTTGTGTCAGACTGATTCCTCTCTTGTTTTCTGTTGGATCCTTCTAATTCCTTCACTGCTCTGTGGAGTCGAGGAGCCTTGTTTTCTTTTTGAACTTGAGTCCCTTATAAAGGTCAGCTGCTTTCCAACGTGCTGAAGCTGCTGTAGCCAAGGGAGGAAGGAAAGAAAAAGTAAAAATGAACAGTTCTGTGTTTCAGTAGCTGTCTGATTTGTATGTGATTCTTGGCATGGCTTGTGCTGGGGATTGTCCTGGCCCTGAGCACAGAGTTACAACTCTGGCAACAGATGTTGAGCTGAGGGAGTGGGATTTAACATTGCCGTGCACCTGGGCATTGCTGTAGGTGACAGAAAATAAGCTAATTAGCTTTTTTTCTTATTTTATTTTTTAATTAGCACGGACTTGTACAAGACGTCTTCTGGGAAGTCATAATTTGCACTTATTGCTGATACTGGGGTTTAGTAGCCAAAAAAAAATCCCTTGTTTCTTCCCTTGCATCTGATGCTCCAGCCCTCAGCCCGCCAGTCCTCTCCCTGTTTGTGTAACAGCAGACAGTGTTCACACCTTCCAGCCTTGCTGTGTAAATCCAGCATTAATTTAGAACAACATGTTTTTGTGTTCTATGCCCGTGCCTGTTGCCAGGAAGGCCCTTTGCGATGGAGCTGGTGAATCCTCGCAGGATACATTTCACCGCGGAGGAGATGAGGAGGCTGCAGCAGGTAAATCACGGGCACCTCACGGATCTCCTAAAGCACTTGCTGCCTCTCAACCCAGCAGCTTTGCTAACTGATTGCTTTTTTAAATATCACAGGCAATTAATGACTCTTCAGACAAAATACAGGTTCGAGATTTACAGCTTGTCACCAGGTCAGTGTTTATCGTTGCCGGCGAGGGATTTTGAAGCGACACTCGGGGAGTTGGGAAGTGTTCTTGCTCACAGCCTTGTGTAATTATGCTTATCTTAAGTGAGTAATTAATTTCTTTTGTTTAGAGAGGCAATTGGTCGTATGAAGGAAGGTGAGGAGGAGAAGACAAAGACCTACAGTGCCTTGATATGGACAGACAAAGCAATACAGAGAGAAGACATCGCGTTTCTAGATGACATCAAGGTAGCAGGAGCTCTTGTTGCTCATTTAAATTGTACCTGTCCTGGTGCCCTAGGGAGGAGTTATGTACAGGCTGTCCATGGGCCCATCTCTTGCTTTGTACTTGGTTTTTTTTTTTTTTTTTTTTTTTTTTTTTTTTTTTTTTTTTTTTTTTTTTTTTTTTTTTTTGTTTTGTTTTGTTTTGTTTTGTTTTGTTTTGTTTTGGGTTTTTTTGGGTTTTTTTGGTTTTTTTTTAATCAGGGTTTCTCTTGCTATAGGGACTTCCATACCACCCTTCCTTCCTTCACCAGTCACTCCAGCAGGACAGGGGGATTGGCTGTTAGCAGAGACAACAAATCCTAGTGTAAAGTTTACCTTCCAGGAGACCAGATCCTGAGAGAGAGAAAATCTGGCACCTTTTTTACCTTAGATTTTACCTGTGTAAGTGAAAGGAGCAGAAAAGCTCTTTTGCTCTGCTCTAAAGCCGATCTCCCACAGCTGCAACAATGTGGTGCTGGAAGTGTCTATGTCAGAGTGCAGAGAGGCCTCAGGAGGGCTCAGCATGTGCAGGAATGAGAACTTTCTCCAGATGTTGGCCTGATGGAAAAGTTTTTGCTGTGTTGCACCATTTCCTACAGGACTTGCCCACAATTTCATTCTCAAAGCCATTAGAGCTCAGGCAGACAACTGTTGGGAAGTTTTTCCTGTAGCTTCCCTTCCTCCTGAGAAGTTGCCTTTCAAACTGCTGTCTCTCCTTTGGGAAAGGGAATTGGGAATGAACTTTTGAAAAGACTGTTCTGAGATCTAATCTCATTTAAGATTTTTTCCTCTCACTTTTATTTCTAGGGGGTTGGCTGTAGTTTAGACAAAGCATTTTGTAGGTGGGGTTTGTTTTTTTTTTTTTTTTTGATTGCCCTGAGGCTCTGAGTGAGCTGCTAAATCCTGGAGTCATTCCAGCAAAGGGCTATGGAGATTTCAAGGTTATTCCTCTGTATTTGTGATTCCATTAGTTTGTGTTCATGTGAGGCCTCTTTTGGCCTCTGAGAGAGCTGTCCTTTTTCCCTTGATAAACTTGGAAAAAAAACAGTCTTGCCTTGAGATTACTCAGCTCCCAGCACACAAGATAAAAAAGATGGGACTGGTTAACAACATACACAATCCCTACAATCTACACAGCATTTACACAATTCCTTCCTCGTGTTTTTGGTCACTTGTACCAGGAGTTAAAGCTGGACCAGAAGACCCCGCTGCGGGTGCTGCACCGGCGGCCTCTGGCCGTGCGCTGCCGGCTCATCCACACCATGAAATGCGAGTACATCGACGAGCACCACTTCCGCCTGCGCCTCAAAACCCAGGCAGGAACGTATCCTTGGGGGCCCTGACACGAGGCAGGTGCCAGGCAGCCTCCTCTGGGAGGGACTGGGATCGTGGGAAGTTTCCTGCTCGGGTGGATGCGGTGTTTGGAAAGCCCCGCTCTCCCGCGGTGGTGTCACTGCATGGTATTTGCTTTTAGGTCACAATTTCACATTGGAGTTTTCATTAAGTATGTGACAGATATAAAAATGTGCTGGTTAAAATACACTTTAGCTTTTTCTTGTTTAACTGCAAATTCTTGAAATTTAACTGCGAAATTTTCAGCTCCAAAAATTACCTTTTCCACAATATTTAATGCACTTCAGTGCAGACTGGAGATTGCTGCTATGTACAAGTTACAGTTTCGTCCTAAATTCCCTGCTCAGTTTGGAATGAAACAAAATAAAGGTCAGCAGTGCAGGTTTTGGGACCAGAGTCAGAAGCCAGGAATTAGGTGCTCTCCTAAAGATAGGTGTGGGCTTAAACAGGATATTAACTAAGAAATTACTTAGGAGTAGAAAAAACCACTTTTTTCCCCCCCCTTTTGAGTTCTTTGATGTGCAATCCACCTCTCCTTAGCCAGTATTTCCAGCTACATTAAAGAGTTTGTGCATGGAGATTTTGGGAGAACAAAGCCCAACATTGGGTCCCTTCTGAACAGAACTGCTGACATTCTGGAGCTGGATGTAGAAGTAAGTTGGTTGCTGTTTTTCTTTCCTGGAAATTACGAAGGGAGTTGCCCTGGTGAGATGCTTTCCATGGAATTGCTCTGAGTGGATCAACATTCCTTAACCACAGGAGACACTTCCTACTGCTACTCTGCTTTGTAAATGCAGCCCAACAGAGAGTGATGCTGCCAAGTAGTAGCAAAAAGAGTTGTGATTCTTTTGGTATCTGTAAAATACCAACTCTGCTGCCTTTTTTCCCCCCTCTGCTTTTCTAGTCTGTTGATGTTGACTGGCCTCCAACCCTGGCTGAATAACTTCTGGAGCTGGGATGAGGAAGCAGCAGCTGGTGACCAGACACTGTGCAGTGTTACAGCCTGGGTGCCAGGGGTGTCCCTGGAACATTTGGATCATGTTGATCTGCCAAAGGATACCCTTGGGCTCTACTTTACACATGCTGGACCAGGGAGCGTTGGTTCAATCTCTAGCCTTACTTTTACTTCTGTACATAAAAAGATTTTGGGGAGCCAGTGTATATAACCCTCCATCAACCCAGATTTTATTTTAAACTCTTTTTATATTGGATACTACAGCTTTCCTTGTGTGGATACACATAACACTGAGTTATCTGAAACCCAGTCCTAACTTTTTCTGAGCAGTTCATGCAGGAAATCCCAAAAGCCAGGGAAGACTGCAGCCAGCAGGACAATGCCTGCAGCAAGTGTCCCTGAGGCATTGACTGCTTTTTGGTCAGTGGTAGTACAGATGAGCAAATTTGTCTCTGAGTGCTTTTTAAAGAGAAAAAAAAAACGAGTTTTCAGAGCAAAACTTTGCACTGAAAACCAAGTTGTTCTCATTTAAAAACATTGGGGACGTTTCCTAGAAACAAGAGTTGAGGCCTCATCGGCCCTCTAGAGTAGGAATTCCCCAGTGAGTCACAATATATAGAAAGACTGGGAACTCCTGGCACTGGTGCATGACGGGAATCTAAAGAAAAACAGGAATACCAAGAATGTCAGAGTGCAGGCAGAAACAAAAGGTACCACAGGATGCTGGTATCAAGAGAGAGAGATAAAAAGCTGTGATTTAGCAGCATAATACATTTTTTCTTGTACCTCACCTCGAATGGATGCCTGGAAGAGCTGAACACAGCCTAGGAACTTGTCTGGAATAGGGCAGATCTGAGGTTCTCTTAGGTATTTTAAATGTTTCTTACTAAGCACCACCTACATCTTTAGGAAGTCATTTTTTATACCTGCATCATGTTAATCCATTAGGGAGGTGCTTCCCTGAAGTACAGAAGAGAGTTAAACTATCAACAAGAAATTAAGGTTTGGAATTTCAGAGCTCTTTGCTCCCATTTTTAGGAACAAAGAGGGTAACATTTGCCAAGATAAGCCACTGTCTGGGCACAGGGAGGATGACTGGGATGTCTTCCCTTGAATTCAGTGATGCTAGAACAGCTCCATGAGAGCTTGAGCTGGAGGCTCTAAAAGTGTTAAATAAATACATTTTTAAGGAGCACCTTTAAGGCTATGCCTGTGCTGGGATGTCAAAACTCGTGTCTGTAATGTAAGTAATTCAGAAGCTCCTGTTTTTCTAACACAAAAATTTGATTCAAACAGCAATATTATTTTTAGTTTTAATATTAAAGCTCTTATGAGCAACAGATTCCATGAGTAGTTCTCAGATAATAATCTGCAGCTAGGAAGGAAATGTCATTAATGAGGGAAAACCAGAGAAACTGAATTCAGAAAATAAAAGAGGATTTCATATCTGTGTGATTTCTTAAAACTCACGGTGAGCTAAAATGTGATTTATAAATTCCATAAGCTACAAGGGAAAAAAATGTCAACAAGACTGTGCTTTCTGGACACAAGAGGCATGGGAAGAGCTGTTCCAAGGGGAAATGGAGCCAAAAGGGGGAGAGGGAAAGGGCTGCTGCAGCAGTGCCAAGGACACAGGAGGCTCTTCCCTCTGCAGCTCCTGCTGCACGTGGGGATCCCAGGCAGAATCCAGGATAAACAGGGCCATAAAGATGACCCTCAATGTGCTGAGTCTGAGCTCTTCTCTGGGCAAGGCAGAGAGCTCCTCCCAAAATTCCCAGGCTGTTTATTTTTCTGGTAAATCTGAAGTATCGGGGTGGGGGGTGGAAACTGATACAGAATCTGACATCCCTGAGCCCTTGAGGCAGTTCCTGGGCACCAGTTCCATCATGTGCAAATATGAAACTGAGAAATGCAATTGGGGGGGTCTGAACTTTGTTTCCAGTCCAGTTTCAGAACCATCATGTACTGAATATTGCAGCAATAATATTCACGTTGTACTTGGGCTTTCACCTGGTTTTTAGGAGTATTTCTGTGAGTGCTCAAACTGGTCATTTTGTGAGAGCCAGATTTCATCTTGTATTTCCCCAGCCAGACACCTCTAATGCCTCCCCCCTGCATTTTGGTTTTGCATCAGCCCAGCTGGGCCTGGAGAAAGCTGTACTAGCATCATAGCCCAGCCAAAAGTATCTGTGCCCTTGTCCCCTCTGCCTAAAAACCCAACAGCTCTGCCACAAAACCTGCTGAGGCAGATGAGCCCTCATGTGCCTTGAGGTTTTATAGTGGCCACCAGCAAGAAGGAAACAGAAAATACCCCCCAAAACCCCAGGATAAGCAACCAATAACCTACCTTGTCCCTTTTCCCTGCCTTTCCCATGGTGAGGGATGTCACGAAGCTGAGGAGGTTGCAGAAGCTGAGCACTTGGTATAACCAGTTTTTTTTAATTACCAAACCAACTCGTTTACAAAGGAAAACAGAACTTTGAAAATATTTAATTATACAGTAAAAACAAATTGTACTATAAAGAGCTTTCTATGAAGTGAGTAAAATGTTTACATTTAATATACTTAAAACTGAGAACTTCAAAAAAAAAAACTGAATAAACAACACGTTTCAAGCTTTCCGTGTATTTCTTTGGTCTTTCTATTGCTTAAGAGTATGGAGGAGAGGTGCAGAAATGAGGAAAAATTGCTTTAAAACAGAGATTCAATTAATTTTGTTGTGCACCTGGAGTTAGGGGAGCAGTTTCTAAAGTTCACCTGACTGTCAGGCCTGTGTGAAGGAATCCCAGCAGCAGCAGAATGTTCCCTGTGCAATGGATTCCTGCTTTCCTGTAAGCCACAGAGGGCTTCTGGAACACCCTTCCTTGTGTACAACTCTACATCTCAAGTGGCTTTTTTTGGATTTGGGGGGGTGGGTTTTGGACATTTTATTGCTTTTTTTGTTGCTACTCGTTGTGCAGTTTTATGTCACCAAAAGGTAACAACGGAGACCCTTAAGCTTTATCTGCCCTAAAGAGCAGCTGTGTCACTTAAGAAATACTCAGACATTTCTCTGTGTTGCTTCTTAAGAAATAACAGTAAAATAAAGTAGCCAAGGCCAGAGTGTCTTACCCAGCCAGTTACCTCCAGCTGGAGGTGTCAGGAACAGCTCCTGCTCAGGCTAAGAGCGAAGACTGGGAATCAAGTGGGAGGGAAGAAGTTCTGGTTCCTGATACAGAGGACAGAGGAGTGTTTTTAATTAGTACTGACTGAAATGGCTTTAAAAGTTGTTAATAGAGGTGAGGCCGCACCAAGGCAGCCTCTGGCTTTGCCCTCCTGGGAGGGGGTGGTGCTGGGGAGGCAGGATCTGAGCCTTCTTTGAAGCAGTCACTTGCATAGCAGGAAACTGCCGGGATACCTGAGGAAAGTAAGTGGATACTTCGGCTCCAGAGATTTCTGCCTTTCCAAGTCTCACTCACATCGCAGCTACACACTCACATAGCTTGCAGAGCAATAACAGCTTCATTCCTAAAGCAACAGGGGCATGGCTTTTAAAATAGTGCACTCTGGATGAAGTGCAGACAAGTCCTCACTTTCTGTTCCTTCTCTTGTGCAGTGATTTCCTTTACAACAGAGCTGGACTATTTAAAAACTCAAACCTTCCGGTCTTTTTAAATATATCTAACAATGACATAGTCATTAAAAAAATTTACGAGTAAATTTGCCTTCAAAGCAAATGGAGTGTGGTGACAGCGTGGAAAATCAATACATGTTCTCATTTTAGGAGAAGAATATTTATAGAAAGGGGGTTAAAAACCTAAACCTTTCAAGTAAATTGAGCAGAACTCAAGATGTCATTCATTAGATGAGACTGAACTAGAGTGCTCATGAGCAGGGTTTTTTTTTCCCCAATTTCTGTCCTATCAAAATTTAAATTTAGTTTCTATAGCAAAAATGGCTATTTCAAAACAACTTTAACCCCGTGAAGTATTTGAAATTTTAACCCTTCTGAAGATGTCAGCTTTTACAGTCCCCAAAGGCAAGGAAGTTTTAAGTGTTAACAGTTCCCACTTCCAACAGTGCAAAAATACGTCTACAAGGTACTTGAAAGGTACAGAAACCCCAAACCCTACTCCCACCTCCCTCTTTACGGGCACCGCTATGGGCTGCAATAAATAACCTTTAAGTTAGATCATGAAACTTGCACAGCAACGTTCTGAAAGAGAAAGCAGGCACTCCAGAAGGGTAAATTACTCCTCTCCACGCAGCAGCACCCCGGGAGCTCTACGTACCCAGCACCGGCTCACGGGTTATAGCTCTGTAAAATGCTATCGAAGGGGAAGGACTGATAGAGCTCGTCAGTGTGGACACCGTCGGTGTCATAGAACTGGCCGTCTGCCAGGCTGCCCTGGTGGCCGCTGGACAGTCTGGATTCGCTCAGCCCCTCCTGGTCGAGGAAGCTGTAAGAGGGGTGGGCCAGGCCGGGCTGCGAGGCGAAAGCGGCGGCTCCGCTGGCCGCGTTGGCCCCGGGCGGGGGCAGC
>WEIU01001089.1:991225-1018103 GCA_013389925.1 Aegithalos caudatus | reverse complement strand
CCGGGGCGTTGGGCTGGGGCTCCGTGGAGAAGCTGCTGTGCGGGTGGGAGCCGAGCAGCCCGGCCGGGGGCGGGGAGCTGTTCAGCCAGCACGGGGACAGCATGTCCTGCTTGCTCGGCCCCACGGCCGGCGGGTGCGCCAGCTGCGGGCAGCCGGGGAACAGCTGGCTCGTGTTGGGCACGGCTCCGAATCCGGCCGGCAGCATCATGGAGGGGGTAAACATGTTTGGTTCTACGGAGAGAACGCCGCTTTTCAGGGTTTTGGTTCAAATCACAGATGGTAAAAAGCAAAGGAAAGGCAGCAAGATTGTATGTGTATTTCCACTGTCTACTCGCTTCACTGCTCTCCAGGATGGACCCCAGAGTTCTGGGCAGCAGCAAGAGCTGCCCTACCTCACCCCTCTATGGCCCATACTGAGGGTGACATAAAAAACTGATAGATTCACGTTTGTACAGTCAGAAGTATCTATCTTACAGGAAGAAACCCTCAAGAGATTAGAATTTCAAGCCAAGAGGAGGGCACTATCTGTTTAAAGCTGTCAGATTGCAGGCAAAAACCTACCTTTCTTAATCATCTTCCTTTCAGGAGTGAGACCAGGGAATGGGGCTACTTTGGGCCTCTCCATCGTGTTTGATCCTGTGATAGAACACAGAGTGAGGGTGCAGCATTTAGAGGAAAACAGCTCCATCTAAATGTAAGTTCCCTCAAACAAGAAGAAAAATATAAATATTTTCCTTACCACAGTCCTGTATGAGCTTCTGCCAAGCCAACGTTGATCTTTGCCTTTTTGCTTTGTTGCCATATGGATCTAGAGAAAGGAGTGGAAGGAGAAAGTGTTACATTTCTCTTTAATGAAGGCCTAAAGGAACTTCCTAGTAGCACCAAGTTGTAGTAGGAATCATTTAAAGGAAAATATCGCAGGCATGGTAGCACTAACAAACCATGCCAGTGTTACCCAACATTAATTCTGGTATTTTCACCGAAAAAGGGAATAAACTGACCGCTGTAACTTTTGAAACCCAAAACTCTACTCTGCTGAAGCAGTGCTGTAGAATTTTTATTAACTAAGCCTCTGCCACGAGTCCTGCATTGATCATGGCTGTTCAGAAGCTCGTGTCATTGGAACCATACCCTTTTCATCTGGAAGGTATCTGAAATCCATGGGTTCACTGACTTCCTGGTCAGAGGGCCTCCGCAGCTGCATCTTCACCGTGACGGGCTCGGTGATGTCTCTGAGGAACGGCGGCGTCCTGAACACGATCGCAACTTGGCGGTGAACGTCGGCTTGGGAGAAGGAGCCTTTGGCCTCCCAGTTGTCCAGGACAAACCTGACTTCTATGTCATCTAGGCCACGACAAACACGAGATGCTTGTTAAAATGGAAAACTGAAAACTTGCAGCAGAAAAAAGGGGAGCAAAGCGAGGAGCCTGACTCAGAATTCCGATGCAAAGTAAATGGCTCAACTTTCAAGGCACAAGAGGTGCTGAGTTCCCACGAACCTGAAAGCTGTTCCACCAGCTACAAAACCAAACCACTCTGAGGTGTGTGGTGAAGGGTTTCAGCCCCCCAGCAGAAAAATGGTCATGGAACGTGTCCATTTCGGAAAAAGGGAGAGAAAAAACCTAGTCCAGGTTACCTTTCTGAACTTTGTCACACAGCAGAAATATTTCATCTCCTCCTTTGACGCTTCCACAGTTCTTGTTCACACGACAAATTCTCAATTCTGCAGTGTTGGGAGCTCCTGGAAGCAAACAGGCAAGGAAACACCCCATCATCACATAGAACTACTGTGGCTTTGTCACTGTTAGACAGGAGGTGCTGGGAGTTCAGGCATATGAAGGGAAGGCAACAGCTGGAGGAGTGTGGCACCCTGAAATCCACACAAAGCAAGTCACTCCATACAGGAAATTCAGGGTCTGATATTCCATGATGCTACAGATTATCTCCAAACACAAGACACCAGCACTGCTGTGCCACCCACTCCCTAACTATTGTAGAGCACTCTCAGTTACTTCCCCCACTGATGTGGTTGTGCTCAGCCCCGCTGCCCTTCAAGCTGCAGAACTCAAAGCAGTTCTGTGAGTGACTGATTACCTGGTACAGTCACACTTCTCTGGAAAGAGCTGGGCTAGCAAGTCAGGAAAATTCCCCTCTCTGAGGGTCTGGCTGTAGTTCTATTCACAGAGGTCCTTGGCATCCAGCCTCTCCTCTGTTCCCCTCTGCAGGCATCCAAGAGCAACTCCAGGACCATAATTTCACACCTTCACTGAGGGCAGCAGGTTTTACCCCAAACCACTCAAATGTCAAACTCCAGACTGTGGCTGTATGTGAACAGCCCTCATGACAGCTGTGGATAGAGAGCTGCCTCTCACCATGAATCAGCCCCCACTGAAGGCTGCACATTGCATTCCAAACAATCTCATGGCTATGGGTGACTCCAATGGGATGGAGCCACACTCTGCGCAATGGTGTCTGACTGTTCTGGAGCAGCAGCTCCAAACACATTTACAATGTCTGGAATGATCCAGCTGGTGCTGCTTTGACACCATGAAACTGATCCTCCATGAGGCTCTACCACCACCACAGGCTTCCCATTCCAGACATGGAGAAGAAATACAAAAAACAAAGCTCATGGTGCTGACCTCAAAAAAAAAAAAAAAAAAAAATCCAACAAAAAAAGCCAAACAAATCTGCTTTAGACTCTCAGTTTGAATCAATTCCTACCCAAGTCCAGCTATAGCACAACACAGACTACACCTAGAGCAGAGTTCCTGGTAACCTCTCACCAGTCCTCAATTACATAGTTACTATCTGCAGTTATTACCGTCATTATTATAAGTGGGAGCTACAGCCTCATGTACTACATGACACACACCACTTCATTTGCTGAATGAATCAGAAACCTTCAAGGGAGGGGAAACCAAACAAACCCAGAAACAGCACAGGGCCATGTGATTGACAGCGTCATGGTGCACTTTTCACAGGAAGGGTAAATTAAGAATTGTGAGGAAAAGCCTAATTTTACCAATGTTTCACTTCTGTGTGCTTGAATGGCATTCAATAGCAGAGAATCACAGAGTGGTCTGGGTTGGAAAGGACATTAAAGATCATCCAGATCCAACCCCCCTGCCATGGGCAGGGACACCTTCCACTATCCCAGATTGCTCCAAGCCCTGTCCAACTTGGCCTCGGACACTTCCAGGGATGGGGCAGCCACAGCTTCTCTGGGTGACCGGTGCCAGGGCCTCTCCACCCTCACAGAGAAGAATTTCTTCCTAATATTCAATTTAACCCTTCCCTCTGTCCATTTGAAGCCATGCTGTCCTATCACTGCTTGCCCTTTTGTGAGAAGTCCCTCTCCAGCTCTCTTGCAGTTCCCTTTAGGTCCCTGTGACAGATTTTGGGACAGTCTCCTTCACTGGAATCTGTTGTTTTGTCCCTAGACAAGGAATTCAGAAGGGAAATCAACACACACAAATGCCAGCAGATGTGGATACACCATTGTGCTGTCACAGGAGTGCTGAGCCCAGCACCTGCCTCAGAGGGAAATGTTCCTCATCGATGCCCTGTCACCTCAACTCCTGCCCAATTCCTGTTCCTCACTCCCCTACACCACATCTCTGGTGACAAATCCCCAGAGAAACGAGCTCCTCACTGAAGATCACATTGCTTTCAACAAGGGCAGGACAACATGTTCTACCCAACCCCATTTCTCCGAAATGCTGAGCTGCCTCATCTGACTCTTCCTAAGAGTTTTTGATATGCAACCTGGGAAATTTCTGTTCCAAGCCAGTTAACTTTAGAAGCATCTGGAAACAGAAGGTGCTGAATTTGAGACACTTGCAGCCTCTGTTAATGGGGTTGCCCGCGTGAGGTCAATATGATTCTTCTGTGTCTCACTAGCCAAAGCAAGTGAAGACTATGAGGGATGAGAAAGTGAAGAAAATACTGGATTAGAAGTGTCCAAGCTGGTTTCCAGAGTACCTCTCTGCTCCTAATCTGAGCAGATCTGTGAAGGCTCAGACCCCAGAGCCCAGAGTTGCCAGCCTGCAGCCCCTGTCACCCGAGGGTACAGCCCAGCTGTAGGACAGAGCAGCTCTAACTGGGCTGACGCTTCTAAAAGATTTGAAACTGAGCAGGGCAATTTTTTACAATTTGTGGTCACAGCTCTGCACGGGTTTGTTTACAGGGCTGCTACGCTACAGGGAGGGGTTTGGGTGCCTCCAGTGCTGCCCACAGACACCCCCAGCACCCGCCCCTGCTTCCCCCACCGCACTCAGCCCCGGCCTCTCGCGGCTCTGCCGGGACTGACGTCAGCCCACGGGACGAGTAATCATGATTTGGCACATTTCTAAATGGCATCTGAGGCAGAGCTGCAAATCTGTACATCAGTTTTTATCTCAGCCCTGATTATTTCAGTAACACAATGCTCACAGTTCCAGCTTCTAGATCATTCTAGAGGAGACTCTAAATATATCAGAGCCATCTGAGTTCATACTCCACATATTCACAATGGTTATGCCCACATCAACACAATCCTAACAACTTTAGGAAATGCAGATGTCATTTTATTCAGTACTTTCTGCTAAAATGAGGATGTCAAATATTTAGCATGGAAACACTCACAGTGCAGAAATGAAAAACACTGAGGGAAAGTTTCCACGATTAAGAGTTCTTTTGCTACTCTGCTCCCAGAGAGGAGTCCAGCACACACTGGGGGCTAAAATCCTCAGCTGCTGATGCCCTACGGATGTCCAGTTTTGTGGAATGTGGAAAACAGTGCCAAGAAGGGGTGTCATGTACTTCGGCACCCTCCTGGGGCATGACCAAGGACTCCTCCATTACCCACATGCACAGTGAAACAGCCACCAACCAGGACACAAAAGGCTTTAGGCCAGTTTCCCACCAGGATAAATCTCTTGCAAATCCCATTCCAGGGCCCTCACAAGCCAAAGGAAGACTCCTCAAGGACACAAACAGGCTCCAGAGGACTCCCTTGGGAAACAGATCAGCCTCAAGGCAGCCATCCGTCTCACTACTATCACTTTAATCACTTGGCACATCAGGCATGGGCCTTTCCTTGCAATCACCGCTGCTGTGTGAGAAGAGCTGGAAAAACACCTGAGTGTGAGTCCATGAATGCCATGGACAATCTTTACTCTGGTTGGCCAACCCTGGGATCATGTTTGAATGTATGCTCACTGTGACTTGCCGTGTGACAGTCATGCACCTGGCAGTCCCCAGCCACAGGAGCGACCCAGAACTGGCACAGACCTCAGAAAGCTGGCATTTCTCATCCCAAACTAGAGAGAAAAACAAAAGGGCAAAGAAAGAAAAGATATTTGGCTGAGCTGGTACTCACTGTTGTCATAGATGGGGTTGGAAATCAGAGGAGGAAGGGCTATTGTGTAGTTGCCGTGCTCGTCAGGAAGGAAAGCTTGGAAGCAGAGTCGGACAACGTTGAGGTCGTACTCATCGATGTTGTGGAGCTGCTCCTCAGGCACTAAAGGACAGACAACACTGAGGGTCAGTCACAGAACAGCAAGAATTCCTTACCAAACTGGAGATGAATCCTCACCAGTGAAAGAGATGGTGCTGCTCAGACACATGTGCAGCTGGACAGGGGCTGCATGAATTATTCCCTTGTTCACAACAAGTGATACTGAAGCCTAAAATGCTTTCCCTGCACCCAACAAGGTTCAGCTGTCCGAGTTCTCCAGCTGTTTCTTGTGTCTGGGTTCCTCACCTTGCCTTCCACAGCAGTTTCAACTATCTATAGTTTAGAAGTAGTTTTTTATTCTTCTTTGCATGTGATAAAATTTACAAAAGTAATGTTGTTGCCCAAGGGAAATATTTTGGTACAAAGGGATCTTAGGATCTCATTAAAGATTTTCTGCAGTGCTGAGAGATTTTGGCTATGTGGTATCATCATTTTCCCCTAGAAACTGAGAATGAAAAAGAGTCAGAAGGCAATTCCTGGGGCAAGAATGAAGCTGAAACAACAGAAACCATCTCCCCACCCCATCACCACCAGTGTCACAGCTGTACGTTTCAGAGCAGGGATTATTGGAGCCATTAGGGTATAGATTTGTAACACAAGAAGGAAAGCCTTGCTGGAAAGGATCCATTTCCTTGCATATCCCTCCCAGTGTAAAACCAGACAATGCATAACCCAAATTCAGCATTTCAATTTTGTTCACTCCTTATTTTAATTACAAGACACAGGGCCTGGGGTATCATTACTGAACATTTCATATATTCTCAGCTTAATGGACAATTCTGGGAAGAGCAGTCCCCTCTGAATTTGACACTTCCCTTTAAGGTGTGACACTAAACCACTATGTTGACATTCAATGCTAGTAAAAACGAGAAACTGGCTTAATTTCACTTAAGTAGAAGAACTGATAATTAAAATCATTGCAAGTGTTTCTGTTTGCCCAAACCCCTCCAAGCAGCAGTTGAGCTGTTCCACACTCCTCACAGTTACCCAAAGCCAACATGTGCCAAGTCACCAGATCACCAGCTCTCCATTCTCCTCCCCTCCCTTTCAAAGGGCTCTTGCAAGAACAGAAGATTAAACGTGGCTGTGATAAGTCTGGGGACCACGCTGTACTGATTAGATCGCCTGCTCTGACCTTTAGCATTTATCACTGGCTCAGGTCTCCACCCTGCCACGAGTGGGATTCCACAATGCCCACTTGAGTGACTTCTTCCTTTTACCTTTTGATAGTGTGAAATAGTAAGTGTGATAGGCACAGAATACTTTCCACTGTCTCTACTGCAAAGGGAAATCAAGTCACCTTTCCCCTTTACAAGCCTGTGATCTGCAATATTTCAAGGCAAATACAGCACCAAGTACAAAACTGAGCAACAACCGTGTGAACTTCAGAAGTGGTGAGGCCCAGGGGAGTTCTGCCCGTGAGCACTTTGCAGGTTGGTGCTCACTGTGTCACCAGATACACATAGTTTTATGCTTTAATGCACTTCATTAGTTCACCTGCTAACCTGAAATAGGATCTTTAGGAAACAGGTTTGGAACAGACAGCTCCTCAGCCTGACGTGGATTTGGCTGACTCCGCAGCTCAGCTGCCTCTTGATACAGCCTGATTCAGAGAACACAGAAAGAAAAGTGCCCTTTCCAAAGTGCACCTTGCAGAAGGGTTATCAGGAGAGCAGGTCTAATCCATGCCTTGACAACATGGCCAGCTCCCAAGGCCACCCTGACATCAGGGTTTATGTTCCTGTGCTCTGCTAGCCATTGGCAACAACGTGAATCCTTCCAGAGACCTCAAACCTCTTCACAATTAAACCAAGCATAGAGATTCAATACCTTTGTCTGAGTAAGCTGTCTGTGGATGGAAGCTGAGCACAAAATCTGCATCTGGCTTTTGATCAAAAGTCCTGAATCAAAACTGAGGGCTTTGTGGTTGTGCAGCCAAGTCCCTCTCTCACGCTAAAGGAGCCTCAGTCCTGCTCTGTGCTTTCTACAGGGAAATGTGTCTCTTCCTCAGAAACATGTAACAGCAGACTAAAGCCTAAAAGTACTCTATAAAAGCAAAAATACTCCAGATATGGAGAAAATTAGCAATGCTAATGTTCAAATGACATCATTTCCTATGCTACAAATTTGCGCAAATTCCCAATAAATCTGTTTAACACCTGACACAGGAGCGGTGTGCCAAGAATGGCAAGGGACAGAAAAACTTGTACAGCTCATTCTGTTGCAGCAAAACCACTGCTCCTGATTTGCATGTTTTTACAAACGATTTCATAGAATTTTAAAAAACCTGTAGTTTGAAAGAGGAAGTGTTCAGTCAAGAGTGATTCCTCTCGGGCTATTTTTAACCAGACAAGAAGAACATAACAGTGCAAAAAAAGGAGAACAAGACAGCTGCAACTCCATCTTGTGATGACACACTTTGAAAAAGAGAGAGACCAGATTCCATGTGCATATGAAGAAGCACACAGCTTTCACCGATTTCAAAACAAGACAATCATCCAAACAAAACAAAATGTTATTTTTAACAAACATCTAATTCTGCTCCCTCTGAAGTCAATTTGAGAGCAGCCACTAACTTGGAATGGATGCCGGCTTACACCCTGGGAATATTAAAAGCAAACAAAGCCGAGGCAGACAAACACCCTGAGTAATGCCTGGAGTGTGGCTGGATGGAGGATGGTCATGTCATTCTGTGTTATTCCACCAACTTCTGTGCAGAAGGACAACAGACGGGGCTAAACCTGACAAACCTGAAGTTATTAAAGTTAGGAAACGCTGTCGAAGATTTTGGGAACGCTATGTACTGGAGATGAGGAGCAGCCACTCCATCAAGCCCTGCAAGCTCCTCACAAGCAGGACTGAAACCAGGGGCATCACACGTGTGAAGAAAAGACATCGCCCAATGTGGCACCTTGGGGGCACAGGTGTGGTGAAAAAAGGCTCCAACACAACACACAAACCAAGAAAACAAAAAGGGAAGAAGTTCTCTGGTTTGGCAAGGGTTCAACTTCCTCTTCTTGCTTGCTGTGTGGTACCACACCTTAGTGTCTTCATCTGGATCCAGGGGAAAGAGCTGGAACCCAACCAAAAGCCTGGGTATGCTCCTGTGATGGCCCAGCCTAATCACAAAAAACAGTCTAAACCTGGCAGAAATCCTTTAACTGTAGTTATCTCTGCACACAGGAACACATGAAGGACTATTTGTAAGCTTTACAAGGAACTTTCAGAAGTAACTCATAGAAATTAAAATAATAATTTAAAAATAACTAAAATTCTAAGGTAAATGTGGAATATGATGTAGAAAAAAAAAAAAAGTCCATAAAAATACCAGCAGCACCATGGTAAAAGAAATTCAACCCTACTCACCAACATTCAGCCTATAGGGTTGCAAAAGGAGTACCTGGAGTTACAATCAAACCTGGGGAGGATTTGCTGTTCATCTGGAAAGGCGCTACAAGAACCAGTAAATAATTTCATTATAGATCTGTTTACAACTTTTCTGAACAAAATGCTGGTTCCTCAACTTTACTAAATAATTATCTTGGAAATAATTCCCTAATCCATTGTCTGCTAATGTGGAAAGAGACCAATACAGCCCCAGCGTGAGCAAAACACCCCACATGAGCTAAACTATACACTCCTTCCAACCTGAGCTACTCGATCCAGGCAGCTCCCAGGCATTAGGTGTGGGTTGTCCCTGTCTCCAAGATTTTGTCTCTAAAATCCAGAGATGTCCCACTGGGATTCCACTGAATTCCACTGAGAACCTGCTGGATTTGCTTCTGTAACAGAAAATTGGAAAGTTTCTGGGTTCAACACACCAATGTGCTAGTCCAAGGTCAGACACAAAATTAAAGATGCTGGTAATGTCAGGCCTCCTGTTTATTAATTTCTAATTATAGTTTTATAGGGTTTTTTAGTATTTCAACAGCTTTCAACATCCAGCAAGGCCAATAAAATGCCATTTATGTGATTAAATTAATGAGGGATTAAGGGCTCTGATGTTCACTCATAAGGTGATGCTTCAGGGAAAGTGAAAGTTTATTCTGAACACTGAAGAGAAATGATGAAGGGTTTGGTTTTTTGACTGATAATGTAACACATATCAAACAGCAGATCCCTCACATAGAGCCCATCACCCAGCTAATGATGTCACTCTTCTGGAGTGGGCAGAGCTGGAGGCATCTCAGCCTAACCTGCATGGAAACTTCCAGGGCAAACAGTGTGGTGTGACACAGCCAGAGAGGGGGGGCTCTGTGGAGAGCACAGCTCACCCTGCAAAGGGACATCCTGTGACCTTCCCCCATCACTGAGGGGCTGCAGGGGCACATGAGCCACATGAGATGTCAAAGAGAATGACCTTCCACAAGTTAAAACACCCCAGAGATCACACATCATTAATAATCATCACACATCACTCCCCACATGTGTGGGGAACACACATCATTAATAATCATCATGGGTTGTTTCTCTCTTACGCAGATGAGGGTTTTTAATTTAGGGATATGCTGGGAGCTCAGTTTCATTTAAGGGATGACACAGAGGTGGTTTGCCTCCAGGGTTTTGCTCCTGGAGTACAAAGATACCCCCCTTGGCCCTGATACCGACTGGGCAGTCTAACTCGGTCCATGCCAGAAGTTTTGATGCAAAAGGTGGCTCTGCCCAACCTTTCCAGCACTGCTCGGGCTGGCTTAGCTCTTATGTGGTGAATCAGATCAAGGAACTGGTCTGGCTCAGAACTATCTTGCCAGAAGGGAAGATGAAAAGGCTTGTGTTCAGCCAGCTGGTTCCCACGACAGGCAGCCCTGGTGCAAGGGAATCAGTGGAAGGAGAGCTTCTTCCAGAGCTGGTGCTGATTTACACCAGGTTCAACCAGGCAGGGAAATGGGCTGCAAGTCACAGGACCCTCTTGGTGCCCAGGAGGTCCATTTCAGATCCAGCTTATCCCCCCAGCCTGTGTCCCTGCTGCAGCCACAGCTGTGCTGGTATAGGCTTTTACTAACACTTCCCAAGAGGTAGGATCATGGAGTGGTCTGGGTTGGAAAGGACCTTAAAGATCATCCAGATCCAACCCCTTGCCATGGGCAGGGACACTGTCCACTACTCCAGGTTGCTCCAAGCTCTATCCAGCGTGGCCTTGAACACTTGGAGGGATGAAGCAGCCAGAGCTTCTCTGAGCAACCTGTGCCAGGGCCTCACCACCACTGAAGGATTTCCTTTGTATATCCAACCTAATTTTCCCCTCTTTCTGTTTGAACCCATTACTCGTCCTATCACTGCAGTCCCTGAGGAAGAGTCCTGGTGAAGCTGAGAACAAGGAGAGGGAAGGACTGTGGCAGCACTGCGTTCCTCCTCCTGATACACCCATACTTGTTTTCTTACACTGAGATTCACAAAAAGGTAGTTTTCAATCAATTCTGCAGAAAAAGAGAAGCTTTTACATGTACCTTGAAACAGAACATGCATCAGCAACACCCATTTTTCAAAAAGCAAAAGCTTGGGGAGTTGATGAGTGCAAACAACTAAAATTCAGATGCCATTCTACAGTCAGTAAATGCCCAAACTTCTATGGGTACATTTCCATGGTTTACAGAAAAAAGAAATGCAGGGAAGGCAAATGGCCTGGCCAAGGGAAGAACTGGAAATACAAATTAAACTTTGAAAACTCAGCATTTGTTTTGCCTAGACAATATTTCTCTGGCTTCTTTTCCTGTTTTAAGTTCAATGTGTAAAAGGCATAGTTGGAACAGATTTAAATGAGTGTGTTGATCAGCCTCTGTACATTCCCAATACTTTTCTTTAGTAGTTTCTGTTTCTATCATAAAGAAATAAAGAAGTCAGCATTTTTGTCTTGCTACTTGGTAATTTTCCTTTTTAAACAATTTGAAAAGTGGTTGTCCTTTATATTACCATACACATTTTGGAATAAGCAGAAAAGAAGATGAGAACAGAAGACCAAAGAGCTCTCCAAAGCTAAGTGCTAAAGTCATGCCATGATCAGAACACACAGCTCCCTCGAGTGGGTTTGCTCTGTGCCTCTTCAAAAGCTGATGACTCTTACTACTCAGATTTTACACTCCAGGACTTAACTGGTTTTGAACTGGATGGCACATTTGTTTCAATACAAGAAAAGAAGCTTAAAGTTTCTTGTGATATCCAAGGAGATCATTACAATGGACACCTTCAACCCATTCCCAACCCAAGAATTCTCGCCAAGAGCCGCTCACGTAATCCACGGCTCCATAAAACTCCCCAAGGAGCCGGCACAGGTGGAGAGGGGGATCCTGGGGTCGCCGCAGGGCAGTGGCGTCAGAGGAGAGGGAGGTTCTCGTGGAAGCAGCGCTGGAGGAAGCTGCGGAGAGGGCACCGTGTGGGCAGGATGCGAGCGCGGCGGGGGCGTCACGGCACAGACGGTGACGAACGCGGAGCCGCCGCGGGGTCAGCTGCTCGCGGGCGGAAAGGGGAAACGGCAAAGGAAACACTGCGGAGGCACACGCAGACTTGCTTAGGTGTGGGGTGCAGGGGAGAGCCTAAAAATTAACTGCACGCTCCTAAGCACAGGCATTTGCAAAGGAGCGGGACGCTTAAGCCTGTGGCAAGCTCCAGGGAAAGTAAGGTTATCCCCTCTGATAAAAACTGCCTGGAATTTGACCGTTCTCTGGGGTTCTCGGTCCAAGTCCGGGGTTTTCGTGCCGTCGTGCATCTGGCTAGAAAAAGGTCAGTCCTCTGTAACACTGCACTGAGTACAGTTTTTCCCTAATTTAAAGAAAACACTTAGGGCTTTTCCTCATTGACAAT
Source organism: Aegithalos caudatus (assembly GCA_013389925.1). Lineage (NCBI taxonomy): Eukaryota > Metazoa > Chordata > Aves > Passeriformes > Aegithalidae > Aegithalos > Aegithalos caudatus. The sequence continues at coordinate 1,005,805 of WEIU01001089.1, read as the reverse complement.
TAACTCGAGTTGTAATTAACTCAATTGTTGTCTCTATGTCAAGTCACACCCACTCACAAAAGCTCTTAACTGAAAACTGGCTCTTCTTTTAATTTGAGTTGGCTGTACATCAGACAGTGCATGGGAAGACAAGGATATGGCACAACTCAACAGCTCCTAAAAGAAAATAAACACCATAGAAAGCAGACCTGGACCAGCTCCACTGGAGGAGTAACTCTGCTCCTTCGATGCTGTGCTATTTGTATCATCATCATCACCACCATGCCAAGGAGTCCTAGTTACATGTTAGGCTGACACGGTGCCCCATTTCCCTGGAGTGCTCAGAGATGAGAGACAAAAGGGATTTCTAGAATTCTTGAGATTGTTAGAGGACAAAAATATATGGGATTTGCTTTGGGAACACAACAGATCACGAACGAAGTGTGGAAACAGCAATTCCCTCTCTCTCAAACAAGGCTAACACAAGAGGAGCAACCTGACTGCAAGCCATCCATCCTAGTGAATGCACACAGCTCCTGCAGCCTGTGCTGAACTTCACAAGGGATAAATGCTGCCAGCCAACACTGGGAATTCACAGAGAGACAGCCTTACACAGGCACACTTGCAGAATGACTCCGATGCCAACACCTCCAGCTGGGCATAGGGCAGTGATCTGCAAACATATTCTAATCACCCAGGGATAGCCATCAGTTGTTTAGGGTCAATACTGAATCTCTCTTCCCCAAAAGGAGGCTCAGGACAGGGAATGTTTGTTCCAGAAGAAAGTAGGAAAGGAAAAGAAAAGCCAACCAACACACAAGCACCCTGAAGGCTCATTTTCCATGGAGTTTCTTTGATGATGTCATACAAGAAATGAGTAACACCAACTTGCGACCTGCTTAGAGGATGCACAGCTCCGGAATGTTTCTAAACAGGGAAGTCAGATGCCTTTCTGAAGACATAGAGGTAAAGCACAATGCAGGATGGATTCAGCACAGCCTGCACAATACTGGAAAATGTAACAACACTCCTCTGACCTTAAAAAACAAACTAAATCCATACATAAAACTTTCAACCTTATCAAGCAGCGAACACTCTGGTGATTGATGCTCACAAAACCTTGTTCTGATCAACTAAATAAACACGTAACAATATTCCTGTCACTAATCCTGTTTTATTAGACCTTGGTCCCAAGCCTTTCTAGGCTCTGCTCAGCGTGGGACTGCCCTGGAGGCCATTCCCAAGTGGCTCTGCTTTGTGCTGACACGTTAACTCACGCCAAAGGGCAATGACACAGCTGGGGATTGCCAGCGGCCCCTTGTCAGCACAGCCCCTGCCCAGAGCAGGCTGCTGCCCTGTGTGTCACCCAGGCAGGCCCTCCCCTGCTGCCAGGGCAGTAATGTGGCCTCCATCATTGCTGGACTGGTGGGAAGCAGCCCAGGATCTGGCCAGATGCTACCAAGCACAAGCAAACACAATCACCCAGAATTAATTGGTGAAAGTGGAGTTAAGTGCCAACAACTGTAAAAATCTACTTCCTTCTACAGAAAAGTTCCCCTTTTATTGTTTGAAATCAAGGTAGAGCTGGCTGAGTAAAGGCAACATAATTCAAACCCTTACAGTGTTTAAATTGTGCTGATATAGTAAACTCTTGTCAAAATACTGTGTGCATACATTATCATAACTAGGGTAATTGTTCAGATGGATCATCAGGGCCATCAACCTGATTCCAAACAGCTGCTCTAAAATTAAGAAAAATATCTAAGACATTCCTTATTCTTTGATCAATTCAACATCCTTCCCTTTGTCCCAATTCTGCAACATGTATTTTAAAGCCAGCCAGAAATCCAGCCCTCAACTCTCCACCTTACCTGAATATAGCAAGAATTCTGTGGGTATTAGAAAACCTGCAGAAGTGTCTGGAGAATCTCCAAGCTCCTGCCACGCTTAGGGAAATACATGACTACATTGACACTGCTTAGCTAATAATTTGGGGGTATTTATGCTTTTCATCTAATTCCCCCCAGTTGTGCCTACATTCTGGTCCCACTCCAGTTGGCCCAAAACTTTGCAGTGTGCTCCCCACCCCCTCTGTGCAGAGAACTTGGCAGTTAAATTGCTGTGAGGGGAGTTGGTTTAGCAAGTCGATCTGAGAGAAACCACTCATTTTTTTTCTTTTCTTTTCAAGTTGGTTTTCCATTGGAGCATCTCACTGCAGGGCCACGCAGCCCCTGTGTGTGGAGGTGTGAGGAAAGTGGTGGGAGTGTGTGAGCAGGGATGGAGGGAAGAGCTGGATGACTCCTTCTGAGAGCAGCCCACAGATCAGTCACATCAAACAAAACCCTGTGGGCAAGCCCTCACAGGTGTGGGTCTAGGTCCTGCCTCTGACCTTGATGAGCCCAACCACAGCATCACAGGATGGTTTGGGGTGGAAGGGACCTGAAAGATCATCTCGTTCCAACCCCTGCCATGGGTAGGGACACTTCCCACCAGACTGGGCTGCTCCAACCCAGCCCTGTCCAACCCAGCTTTGACATTGCAATCCTGCTGTGCATTTCTGAGCTCCCATGCTGTGAAATCAAGTGAGGGGCAGTTCCCAGGGGGCTATCAGGCCCCTGACCTGGTCAGAAAAAACACAGCAAGAGAAGAGATGAGAAAGAGGACTGAGATTTGTATTGGCTTAAGTTGTTGCAGAGTCATGCTAATTCAGTCTTTCACTCTCATCGCTGCCAAAACTGGGGAAATCCAACTCTCAAGATACTTGTAGAAGTTTCCAGGAAAGGTTTCTGCTGCTATCCCATTCCCTCTGTCCAAGCAGCAACTCAGACTGCTGCTGGGAATTACAAAAACTCAATATAAAAAAAAAGGGCAACTATCCAAATAGATTCATCATGTGATAACTGGGAAGAAAGACTGGGAGGGACACAGAAGGGAAGACTGTTTCTCAGAAAGAGATTTTTTGGAAAAAAAAAAAATAGAGCTCCAACGCAAAAGCAAAGGCAGGATAGGACAAAAAACCCTATCACCCTGCCAAGAGAATCAGCTGATTTCCACTCACCATTGAAAGGGTTAATTTTCTTCGAGATTCGTAAAGAAATGGATTCCTTCAGGTCTTTCTTCTTCACACACTGAATGCCCAAGTTCTGAAAACTGAAGCATATGTGGCAAAATTTCAGCAACTAATAATATCTTCAGTGTTGAGTATTAAATAAAATATTCATGTTAATTAGTGTGCTAATATCCAGTGGAAGAAATTTTTAAAAAGCTTCTTTTGAGAGGGGTGTACAAGACCTAAAGAGCAGAGATGCTGTTTTTCCTGAAGTAAGGGCAGACACAGAAGCAAAAAAACCCTAAAATAAAATTCTAAATCATTTGCATTATTAGGAACATATATTTCTGTATTAAAAATTATTACTCTGCAGTAAACCTACAGTGATTAAAAAGTTAAGATACTTAGTCTTGGGTGATTTATACTGACAATCATTTTTGTAATCAATAAACCTGGTAATTTGCATTAATTAAAGGATTTGCTCTCCTGCTCTTATCAGAGAATGTAAATCTAAAACACTATTATAAAGGTTTTGTTTTTTTTAACAGGTCAAAACAGGTTTTTAAATCTCACATAGTTATGGAAAAGTTCTGAAGAGCTGCAGCTCCTCCTGATTTGCATAAAGTACAGGTCGCCCTGATGCAGGAGGTGGGGGGAGTCCCAGGCAGGCTGACTCTTTCCCACATGGAAAAACCATGACATCATCAAAGCTAAGTGGATGTAAAGCAGGAAGTTAAAAAAAAAAAAAAGAATAAATAATCTGTGTTTCATGATGTTACAATAAGCTCTGAAGATGGGTTGTGTCAGCAGGCATCTTTCTCCAGAAGTCCCAGCCATTTCTCTTCCTTTGAAACTCCACAAACTCCACTTTGCTTTAGCAAAAGAGCATCTTACTGTACATAAAGATATTCCTTGTTCCTGCCAAGAGTGCTTGTACACTTCTGAACAAGACTATCCTAGCATGATGTTAAGTTTAATTCCCCTAAACTCCCTTGTCTGTGCCCAGCACGCTCTGTTCAGAGGTTCCCAAACCCTCTGCTATCAGGCTCCACTTCCAGAACCTCTGCTCACTGGAGGAAGGCACAGGCTTCCTTTGCAAACTGAACATGATGTGACCTCGGGGAAAATAAAACACAGCAGCATCTCATAATTCACTAAAGCACTTTGCCTTCACATCGTGGCTACTGATATTTAGATTGGGACTGTACCTGGATGAGCAATCCTATTTCCACCTGCTCCTGGAGAAAGTACTTTCTTTAGGGCTTGATCACAGCACACATTATTCCCCACCCCCATCAGAATACCCACTGTATTGCGGCGATTGTTTGAAGCACGCTTCAAAGTCCACAAACAGGGGCAGTTCCTTATTATACCCTCAAACAAAGCTTCTTGTGACCAGGAGGCTTTTCAGCAGCCTGAAATTGTCAGATTATCAAAGTTTTGTAAGCCTGTGCTCACAGTGAAAGTGTGTGTTTAACCATGCCTAAGCAGAGGCCAGGCCAGAGGAGGAACTGCCGAGAGCCCCAGCAGGGCTGCGGGGTTTCACATCGATGGGCGCTGACAGGTAGCAAGTGAGATAACGAGAAGAGAGAGGGAGAAGTAGGAAGAGAGAGAGAAAAATTGAAAAACATCTAAAAAATGATGATATCATCCTCGTAGAGAGAGAAAACTAGGAAGTAAAAATCTGAGTACACAGGCAGCCCCATAAGCTCTGATTTTCATACTCTTGCCTTGATGTCTCGGCCAGGGAGGGCTCTGATCAAGTTTGGGCAGCAGTACAAAGATCATTATACCACAGGCAGAACAAAATGCTTGGGAACTTTAAAACATGGGGAACTTTGAACGGCAGAAAGCAGAGTAATTACTCACAGCAGCCCAAAGTCTGTGATTAATAGAGGAAAATAAAATTGGATTTTTTCTCAATTTAGGATGCTCAGCAAGGGTAAAGAGCCAGAAACACTATTGACAGAGGACATCTGCTCACTAGTACTGGATGAGGCTTTTCTCCAACAAGGACTCGAAGAGAAGAATGTGAAGGTTGAGTCACCAGCCACAAAAAGGAAAATGACTTTAAACATCCAGATCCAATTATGGATCATACTGTTCTTTCATCTTAAAGCAACCAATGATTTGTTAAAAAAAAATGAGTGTACCGATGCTGGAAACATTTCAAAGGGAATGTGTGGAGCCTCCTCCCATCAGGATCTCAAATGTCAAACACAAAGCTCACGGTTTCACATTATCAATAAAATGAAAGCAGCACACTTACTATTCTGTAGGAAACTGAGAGGCTCATATCCTAAAAATATTGAGAGGATTTCATGGATGGAGCAAACAAGCACCAGTGCCTGAAGTGAAAAGAGGCACGGCATTATGCCAAAGGACAGGATTTGATGCAAACATATAATGGAGATGAAATCACAATCTGCAAATAAATATTTGCAGAGCATCCCAGTGTTTCTTGGCGTGACATCCTGTAATGGCCTCTCTAACAGGCTCGTCTTGTGCCTCCACACTGAACCTTGTGCAACCAAAAGCCAAGAGGAGAAACAATCGTCAGTGTCTTCCTGCACTCAGTGATGGGAACACAGGGCCAGAAAAGGCGTTAAGCAATCGGGCTTTTCTACTTCGGATCAGCAGGCACAGAGCTGAGGGGAGGAAGTGGGATGGGCCAGAACAGCAGACTTCCTTTGACCTTGGCTGAGGAAGCTCGATCTGAGAAGACAAAGGGGAAGCTGGTGAATGGATGGTCAGAAGAAGGTGCAAGGTCCTGTTAGAGTTGAATGTTTGCGAGTCAGCGTGCCCCGTGCCACCGGAACACAGCGCAGCACATCCGTGATTCCTTGGGCCTGGGCTGGATGCTGAAACAGCACCTCCACTGTTTATTTCACCATCAGGCAATCACCACCTTCAAAACAGATGTGTCTCCAGCTCTCTCCTTTAATAGTGTCCTACTGACTAAACCCATGTAAACATGGAGTAATTTCACCAACACCAACAGAATCCCATTGGCCTGAGAGCTGTGTGTAAGAGCTACTTATACACTGAAATATTTACCTGATTTTCTTCCCAGCTCAGTTATGCTTACCCCAAAGCAATAGCCTACTTCCATATTTCCTATATTGCAAACTGGGAACCACAAACAGCTTGCCAATTCTAAATTCCCCTCTCCAGCAATAATCACTCCATGTTTGCTGCAGCTTATTCTGCTTTTATTTTATTACACGAGACCTGGTGAACTTAGAGGAAAAACCATCAAATACAACTGTATTTGAGACAGTCTTAATAGCACTGAGAAATGTCTTGTACACATCTGGAGCTTTCCTCACTGCATCCACAAGCAGATCCTTCCCTGGCACACCTACTCTTCAGAGCTGGGATGGAGCAGAATCTGTATTTTCACTCAAAAAACCCCAACCCAAACAACAAGCAACAACAGTGACAGCTAGTATCACATTTCTAGATATGTTACAACCACTCTCTTCTAGATTACATGATACTCAGCCATTACAAACTTTCTCCAGAAAGTCCAAATATAATTTCCATGGAAGATGTGAACTTCCCTCATCACCACGAAGTATGAATTCTAATGCTGTTACCTTTTCTATTACTCATATTTTTTATATGTAGGGAAGAGTCATGCTTAAGAGTAAGATGTACTAATGAACAAGGCTAAAAAAAGTAAGTGGGACAAAGAAAAAGAAGACAGACATTGGGAGAATGAATAAAGGGAAGAAAAGGGTGACATGAAAAAAAAAGCACTAATATTGAAAAGAGAAGGAAATACTTCCAAGGGAAGTTCCCTGAGATGGATTAGTAAACTACAGCAAAGACAGCATTCTAATTGCTCTTTTAATCATTAATATGAGTTTTAAAACACAAGATTAGCAAATCACTTGCATAATTAATCAAACTCCCAAGCAACACCATTACTCACGACAGGACTCGCCGTTCTGGCCCGAACTCAGCTTCATAGTAGCCATCTCTGCAGTCTTTTCCAACCAGATCATGAGGGTGTGGCTTGTAGGGTTCATTCTTCGTTACCAACGTAGTTCGTATTTTGACTTTTCCAAAATAATTTAGAATCTACAAAAAAAGCGGAATATTTTCAAGATTTTAGGTATCAGTCCCCACTTGTTACAGGAAATAAATTTTATCCTGAAATGCTCTATGGAAGGAACATCAGAGCTATGCAGGTGACCATACAGAAATGTTGCCTGAAGAACAAGTCTACCTCCAAAGGTTTTAGGAAAAAACTCTTAAGGTCTCAGGGATAAGGATAATACCTGTGCATGGAATACTAAATAATGAAAGAGGATCTTAACGGATACAGTACGACACAATCCCCTCTGAAGTTGTTGGGTTTTTTCCCAACTAATTTTCAGATGAGTATTCAATCTTACATTCAAGCTGAGGAGTACCAAATTCTCAAACTCCTACTAGAGCTTTCACAGCAGTCATCAGCCTAATTCAATGCTCCTTTCTCAGGTGCATAAAAGCAACCTCAAGCAGATGGCTACCAGTGAAGTCACCCAGCATGAGAGAGTGTAAAAAAAAATAAAAGGGACAAAAAACAGTTTGGCCTAAATTGTTTGACACATAAAAACTTGAAAGCAAATACAAAACTTGCTCAGGCACATGTCTGTGCAGAGATGAGCTCTCCTTCTCCGCTTCCACAGTTTCTCTCCTTACCTTTCTGTCCTCCTCCTGAAACTCCAAGGATCCATCACAATCCTTTTCAGTCAACACTTTAAATCTTCAACTTGAACTATACTCTTTTACCTGTCATCATCTGTTTGCATCAATCTCCAGTTTGGCTCCATTCAGTCCTTAACAAGCCACTGTTACTTTTACCCTTAAAAATACTTCACTTTCTTCAACCACTACATAATTTCTCCCTCATTTCACACCCAGCCCCATGAACATGAAGCCTGGTCTAGTTGCTTTTGATTCTCCAGTTCCTCCTTGATGTTCATCTTCACAACCACACCATGAAATTTAATCTCTTCCTGGCCCCTCTTTTCACATTTCCATCTCTAGAGGGGACTGCCCTGGAACATAATCAGCACTAAAGCCTCCCACGGGCTCAGGGAGGCAGGAATTCACCTAGAAATCACCTGCTATCAGTACAATCAGCTCTGTCATCAATAGTCACCTTTCAAAAGAACAAACTTGGCCAGGCTTGCATAGTCACATACCCATGTCCCATCTCCCCTTTGGCCTTCACATGCAGCACAGTCCAAGAAAAGAGGAATCAAGACTTGATTCAGCCCATTCAGCTTATGCCCTGACACAGGCTGAAAGTCTGTGCAAACCTCTACTCTTGCCAACAGCCCACACAGTTCCTTGTTCAATTGGCAGCATGCTGAAAAAATGAGTCTGGCACCATCTCCATTTCCTGCATTCCCTAACCAAATCTGGTACTGTGATAGTCAAAGGGAAACCTTCTTTGCTTCTTCCCTTAGTAATTCTGGCTCCGAGGCTGGACCAGCTTCCACAGTTGCTTAATGCAGTAGAGACTCACTCTGCCGCTCAACACACAACTGCCAACACTCTCCTTCTCAAGCCCTCCCTCTTAAAGAGCTTTTGTGCCTCAGCATAAAACATATCATATTTGTCACATTTCACATCTTCTCTATCTGTTCGTTTCCTGCTGTGATTCCAGAGACTCCATTTTGGGCTCCACATTGTTTTTTTTGTGCTTGCACACTCTGCAAACACAGATACACAGCCTCTGTTCCTGGGCAGGAAGATGATGGCAAGTGCTCTTAACTTCCCATTTAAATCTGAGCTTTCTCTTCTAATCTCAGCTCTGACAGACTTCCTCCAAACTGAAAGAGATCAAGGAAACACGGGCAACTTAAACATCAAATGGGGACCAGAAATTCTTTTCTCTTACCCTACCAAAGGATCTCCTTTGTCCAACCTACTGCCCAAGTGGTTCCATTCCAGTTCTACTGTATCTTTGTCCCTGCTTCGACCACAGCTGTCAGGGCTCCTCTGAATCCCTTCATTCTGGATTTTCCAACTCATCCACCGTGCAAGCACCCAACTCATCATTGCTGCAGATGCTCTGAGGACACAATTCCCCTTCCTCAGCCCATTTTTAAGTTCTGAGTTCACACACTCCACGCTGGTGTCTTTTGCGGAGCCCATTCGCCGCATCGCGGGTGATTGTTCGTTCCTACAAAGCGCCTTCTTTCATGTTGTGCCCAGCTACGTTTCAAAGCCTTTCCACATTTTGTAGGCAAATTCCTTCAACGCTCTCCCAAAATTCGTGCTGCAGTCCAAACCGTAAAACCAAACCCACGTCACCTAACTAAGAAAGCAGAGCAAATGTGCATACAGAGAAAGCTACTAATGAATGGCTCCCAGACCTTGAGTCTTCACTGCGTCCCCTCTAGCAGCACTTTGTAAACCACCTCTGCACCTTCTCCTCTTTTTGTAAACCAAATCTTTTCGTGACCAGGAGCAAGTAACTCCTTTCCCACTCTGCTGCAACTCCATTTGCATGCCAAGGAAAGAATCCCAGAACATGAGATGAAAAGCATTGTATTTACTGTGCGGAGTCCAACACATAGCTACGAGCACCACGGTAATGTGGGCAATGGTAATTCCCGGATAAAAGCGGTATTTACCTGGATGGAAGGGAAGGTCTTATTGTTTTCAGTACTGTGTTCTCCTGGAATGCTGCCTGCTGATCTTCCTTCACATTTGTATCTGAAACGCATGCCCCTTTGCCTGGGTTGCTCAAATATTTCAATGTAGGGCTCAGGGCCACCTTAAAAATAAAATATTTTCAATGTTAGGACACAGTAGAGCTTAAAAAGCAGCAGAAGATGCAAGAATTAGAATTTCTAGACTTGTGATTTACATCTTTCCACTTGGTCTACCTTAGCAGAAAATCTACTCTATGTTTTTATGTACATGCACATGTTGAAGGTGGGGTACAAGGGAAGAGAACAGATTTGGATGAAGCATCCATGGCATCAATGCCATGGAAATAATTAGCAAGAAAAGACACCCTTTCCTCCATCTCATCTAGAACTGCTTATAACCATCATAGAACACATGTCTGCTGAGAGAAGATTTTATACAACAAAACCCAAATCATTATTTTGAGAGAATAGTTAACATTTTTAGGAATAATATAGTTTTAAGAATGGCTGTCCTCTCCAAGCACTGTACTGTCAACTGCTGTGTTCTCTTAGGCATCCTCTGAAAGTGATGATGTTTGCTCAGAATTGATTGATTTAGTTCCTATCACAGTGCAGCAGAAACTATTCAAATTATGCAAAAAATCCCCACCCTACTGGGTGGAATACTATCACCGTGAGTCCAAAAAATACCCGATTGCTCGTATTGAATTCTACATTTTGAGCTGCCCATCTCCCATGGGGCTGGTTTCTAGTTGCAGTATCTCCCCAGACAATGAAGCCTCAGAAAAGCTATTGGGCAGTTGTCAGAAGGGAGGTTTTCAGGAAACACAGAGTGATAGATGAGAATAAGAACAGCAGAACTCTTAAATGGGGGGTTAGAAAGACATTAACTTAGCAAGAGCCTAAGTACTTTTCAAGTGATGTTTTATTGCCAGACAGTAACAAGCTATTTAATATATCTCACTGAGAACATCAAACAGGACAGTCAATCAAACAGTGACAACAGTGGGATGGCATGTGAAAAACAAACAACAGAGGCTAGGTAAATATTGTTGAAGCTGAATCATCACAGTGCTACTCAATCAGAAGAACGTAGCTTATGGAAATGTCTACTGAGCTCTCTGTCATCTTCATATAATAGCATCCTCCTCAAGCAAGGCTGAGCATCACAAACAAACAGGACAGACAATATCCTGTGGCACAGCACTGAAAAAAAAGTGCTTGGACTTCAACATAATAAGCAAAACAGTTATTAAATATATTGAAAGTGCTGAAAGGGTAAAAGAACCCCTGCTTCCTTTTGCCCAAAGTCTATGCTGCCTGAGTCCACAGCACACAGGTTTTGGCAAAGAGGTGGATTCCAATCCTAACTCCATAATAAAGGTTTCTCTTTTGCTGCACCTACAATGGTTTAGGCACCCCTACCAATGTAAAGCTTGAACTTTATGCCTGGGATTTGTTGATTGCAAAACATTTCCAGTGGTGCAGCAGTTCATACCCAAAGTAGGAAAATATTATGACCTAAGAGATAAAGTAATCAAGAGCTGCAGAGAAGGGATGGGTGGAAAGAATGACATCTGAGACATCACTGCAGTCTGACCTGAATGCACATTTTTTTGCCACACACCTACAGGTAGTGGTGGAACTGCATCCACCACCATGTGAGAGCTGGGATGGTCTTCAACAATTGGAGCCTCTGCAAAATCTTCAAAAGCACAATGCACTTCCACTTCAGACTGTGTTTGAGGTCAAAACCTTTGAGAACTGTGGTTCAGGACTCTTTATAGACCTGTCTAACAGTCAGCCAAAATGCAGTCTCTAAACTGATCATCTCCTATCAGGTAGATTTTAAGTAACTTTCTGGTCACCAGCCATGAGCTGTCACATTAAATACACTTTAACCACTAGTCTAGGTGCAGTTACTCAGGAGGACAGTCCCTTTTCTAGATACTTCCCAGCTCTTTACCTAACTCTTCTTTAGATGAGCTTTGCATATTTTCTCTTTCTGGAAAACAAGCATGTCCAGCAAAAGGGAAGGGGAAGGCAAGCACTGATAACAAAAAAGCCTAGAAATGACGAAAAGCTGGTTTCAGAGAGAGCAGAAGTGTGAGCTTCTCACAAAACCACGCTCACACATCTGTGTATGGCTATTTTAACTTTCACACTTCAATTTACTTATGCTATTAAATACAGACACGTATCCATACACTAAATTAAAAATCTGTTTTACATGTTAAAATGACAACATTACAGCAAAGTGCCTACTAATCGTCTTACTGGGAGATTCTCATGCTTACATAGCTGCTAACCAGACATCCAGGACACCCACAGACATTACATATTTGTCAAAACTAGCCAGAGCCTCGCCGCTCGAAACTACAAGAGCGCAATCACTTGAGGTTCTTAACTCTTGCTGCTGCTTTAACCAACAATTTCCCTTCACATTATATTAATACTCGCTTGAGAGGGCTATTTTCTCACCTCTCAAGAGCCCTTTATTTTAAAACTCTGGGCTCAGTGATCTTTACAGGGCTGTGAAACAAATGTCATTGAAGGTAAACCCACTGCTCAGCAGCGTGTTTGTGGGAAAGTAAAGCTCGGTGACGCGGCAGCCTCCAGAGATTAAACATTAAACTTCATTTTGTCTCTATTCAAGAATCATATTGTTATCTCTGCTGTGATTATCAGTGTCATCATGTTTTGTGTCTAGAGGAAACACAAAGAGGTGTTTGTGTGAATAAGAGGTATTATCAACACTCTGCAGCCAAGTGTCCAGTGTTCCCTATTTCTGTAAATCAGCAATGTGCTTGTGAAGTGGCACAGCTTAACTATTTCACAATCTGCCCTCTCACACACACACAGTCACTTACAGACCTGTCCTCCTGAGGTGTTGCTTTGCTTGTCAAACAAATGTGAGATACACCAAAACCCAACTGCTCACTAATTCTGGAAGAGAAATGCACAGCTACTCGTATTTATTACCTGCCTGCCCACAACTACTTCATAAAGCATTTGAAATGGAAGAAAAGAAAAATATCTAGCTAATCCTTCATCTAAGTTCTTAAGAGCTTAATTTGTCTTTGTAATTAATTCTAATTGCCCATACACATGCTAGCAATAGAAACATTGTGCTACACATTATAACCTGCCTGTCATTCTTCTTTTTATTGAATTGCTTTTTCCCCCTCCTGCCCTGAGTACAACACAGAATAATTTTAAAGAGAATATAAGAGATCAAGTGTCCCAATTATATACGCAAGGAAAAGAGATAAAAGCAATGACAGCTCCGAGAGTTCAGCAAGGAAAATAGGTAGAAGCAGTGACAGCTCTGAGTTCAGTCAGTTATGCTCATTCAAGAACTGAAGGGTGTTTTATTCTCATTTTGAGCAATACAAAGAGGAACAAAAGGACAATCCCTAAAACTCGGAACAGACTTCCATCTCTCCACGACAAGAAACCTGTGATGGTTTAAAGTTTAAAGCTAGTGCCATGAGGGAGGAAGTGTGACATGCTGCCACCAAGCAAAGTGACAACCCGATGAAGGATTCTGTCTCGTTTCTTTGCGCCGAGCAAGCAGGCTCTGGAGGAACTGCTCAATTTGTCATTTTCTTGCACAGCCACGAGTAGCCGGTGAAAAGACTCTCCATCAACATCTGCGTGTGAAAGCAGAGCAGCTGTGGGTCTTTGTGGAAGATGTGAAAGTATCACCCGAAACCCTCCGGCCCGAGGTGACTGCAGTGAGACACAGATGAGAGAAGCATCGCCCTTTAACTCTGATGTCACTGCTCTGAACAAATCCCTGGTGGCCGTAACTCTGTCATTTCTAAAAAGCAAGAATCTATCCACTTGTAACCTTCTGCAACACCTCAGGAAAAGAGGGAGCATGGTGAAACCTTTGTTACCCCGTTTAAGCAAAAACAACTGGAAACATAACATTATTTGATATGAAAAAGCAGTAATTCACCTATGGCTCCATAAACTGCACAAATTCTAACAGAGACCAAACAACACTAATGAACTTCCTCTTTACTATCGTGTTACATTACAAAACGACAACTAAAAGGAAAAAAAAAAAAAAAAAGAAACACCACGACAAAAGCTAGCTAGTACCAGGAAGTTATAAACTTCCCCCGCTGAAAAAGTTCCTTATCTGGTTCCTAATTACACCGAAAACACATAAAGACACGAAGAAAAAAAGAACCCGAAACTGCTCTGTCCTGCTTCATTGTTGCCAGTCCAAAATACACCATAACCTTTAAAGCACAAGCCCAGCTGTTTTCTCTCCATGTTGACAGGGGACCCATATATTTATCAGGATTGAAAGTTCATACCTTGCTAAGCGGGAACAGAACACACACACACTCAGGTTCTGAAAAGCAGCTTTGCCTAGAGATACTATTCTAATTAGTATAGCCAAGTTTTAAATTTAGGGAGTTTTTTTAACCCTAATAAAGATACCAGAGAGACGCCTCCCGAAAGGATGACGAACTCGGTTTAATTTAGCCTCTAGAAACTTAATTGTGCTTTTTGTTGTAATTACTCAAAGCACGATCCCTTATCTGCATTACTTTACATCTGTGCCATCACTATTTCTCATTCATTTGCATTCTCACAGCCGAGTTCCGATGTGAACGGGATCCTGATGAGCATCACGCAACCTTCAGCCTGTCGTCTCCAGCCCCGACACGAGTCCCGCGTGCTTATTTAACACCTAATCGCTTCCACTCCATAATTTTAAGAGATCCACTTGAAACGGAACGGCCTTAAAAGATCTCATCGCGACTCATCCGAACGACCCATCGCTGCCTTAGCCTCGCAGTGTAAACACCCAGCGCGACCAGCGAGGGAGGGCGGAAAGTGCTCGGAGCCCCCCGGGGCCGCCGCCCGCGCCCC
>WEIU01001089.1:956922-991208 GCA_013389925.1 Aegithalos caudatus | reverse complement strand
GCCCGCCCCGCCCGGCTCCGGCGGATCCCCCGCGGCACAGGGAGACCCCGCTCCGGGACTGCAGCTGCGCGGGCAGGGCAGGCACAAGTCTGTCCTCCGGTCCTGCCGCGCCCGGTGGCCACAAGTACAAAGGAAAAAGTTCAGCTCCTCCGATTTCAGAGCAGGGCAGATTCACCGAGAGCCTGTTTCCTTCCATACCCTCACCCTTGCAGAGCATCGCTCCGACACCCGCGCTCTGTCAGCCTCGAGAGACCAAGCGCTCTCCTTTATCCATCTTTTTCTCGGTTGCATGGAGCCTGGTGGTCAACCCCAGAGAAGGAAAAACCCCAGGAAGACTGTACTGCAGCCTTCCAGCGCCTGCCTAAGCCCCTTATGGAGTTTATAAGACAAACAAGGGTAGACTTGTACCAAGATCTGTAGCAACAGGACAAGGAGGAATGGCTTTAAACTGACAGAGAGCAGGGGTACATTAGATACTGATAAGGAATTCTTTACTGTGAGGGTAATGAGGCAGTGGAACAAGGCTGCCCAGAGAAGCTGGGGATGCACCATCCTTGGAACTGTTGTGGGTTGGGCTGGATGGAGCTGGGAGCAGCCCAGTGTAGTGGAAAATATTCCTGCCCAAAGCAGGGTTTGGAATGAGACGGGCTTTGAATGCCCCTTCCAGCTCATTCTGTGATTCAATAACTAAGCTGTGCATAGTAGGGATAGACCAACATTGCAGGTAAGGTAAGAACTAATCACAAACAAGCTGACTCTTAATCTACCAAACCTTTGGAGCATCCCAGATCTTGGATCTTGGATCTCACAGCTTGGCCCTAATACAGCGAGATGAAGCGAAGGAGCCGGACATTGGGAACAGCCCCATGTTTGGATCAGGTGGAGAGGTCAGTAACAAACATCTGGGGGGAAATTAAAAACAACCAGAACAAAGAGGAACACAAAGAAACAGGAAGGTCACACCTAGCTGTGATGTAAGACTGCTTAGTTAACAACAAAATTTAAGTTTTCCTTAAATCTTTAATTTAGTAGTGGAATAAACTGTCCCATGTGAAAATACAGTTCAACCAATTAGTACCCCTGAAAAAGATGAATAAAATAACAAGAAAAGCCTGAAAGAACGCTCGAGTGAGGTACAAAACTGATAGGTTTTTTCTTCTTTTCCCCACTATCCTATTTCTAAAGCTAAGGTTATTGGGATGTAGAGAAATGAAGCAGAGCTGAAAATGCTGTTCCATAATCTGCAAATTCATACACCAAGCCATGTAACTAAGCAAGAGAGGCTTCCAAATGCTTATTATTCTTCCTGCTCTTTGGTCCATCTCAACAGGACTTTTCTTTATAACCTTAGTTTTGCTCAACTATCCTCATATTTCCTATAAAAAATTACCTTTCTCCACCCCACAAGCAAAACTTTCCTTATTAAAAATCCATGGTTTGTCACATGGTAGGATTGTTGCACCCCTGTCAAACTTATAACTGAAATTAGAGTAGAAGAATCCCAGGGAGAATACAGGGTAATCAAAAACACAGGATAATCAAAATGTCTGTGACATTAGCCTTAGATGGATTAAAGAGAAGAAAAATTACATTATTCAGATGTTATAATAAAATAATTCCATGGCTGTGGGTTAGTTTCTTGCCAGAAGAACATAATTTCTTATTTTCTTTCCCACAAAAAAGCCAAAACACAACACCACAAAAGATAGAAACCAGGAGAGCCCTAAAAGTATAAGAAATTCAGACTAGACTTTTACATCTTCAATCTTCAGGGATTTCTCGGATTCCCTATGATTGATAATGTACAATAAAGCAGGCAAGTGGGTCTAATATTTTAAATCAAACTTAGACTTTACCTACACAAGCACACATAACCCCAAAGCACGAACTTACAAAGAGACCACAACTAAAATTGTGTTGCTCTACAACAAAGGAAGCAAATAGGAAAATGCACAACTTGAATTCTCTCTGCTGAGTGTCCCATCCAAAGAATCAGCTCATCAACATCTCATTTAGAATATACTTTATTTTTTTAATTGATCACCTGGTGGGGCAAGTTTTGTGCAAGCCTTTGTTCACAGGGCTGAAGAGCCAGAGAAATGCTCCCAATTTGAGGGCATTCCTGCAGTGACCTGGACAGGATTTTTAAAAGGAAAGGGATGCAATTCCTGTGGGATAGCTAAAGCCCTAGATGTGAGTTTTGAGTTTGGATGGAAAGCAAGTTGAGAGTACAGATATATGGAGTGATTAAATACTTTCCCTTATATATCTTCAGGCTGGTTTTCCAAATCTCTGATAATAAAAACTGCGGCATCTCAGAAAGAATTAGTTTAGTTGCTTCCCTAAATACAGTTTACATCCCTAGTTCCCACCTATTTCTCCAGCCCATGACACTACAGAGTAAACACTGACCAGGGGAGCAGGAACACTGTTGCTCAAAACATTAGTATCTATTGATTTCTTTAGAAGGAAAGTGTTATTGTAGGGTTCACAATCTAAACCGATGTGAAGTTAAGGGCAGTATTCCAGGCAATACAAATACCATGTTATGACTAAAACATAATAAACATTCCCTAATTTTCCACAGCTCTTTTGAACTCTAACTCTTAGGGCTTGCAGGAACAGGCTACTCAGTGATAATCCTTAAGATTGCACGTTCAAAACTGAGGTGGTATCTCACATACACACCAGTGTCTTTGGTACAAAATGCTCCTTCATATTATTTTTAAGAAAAAATACTAATGGATTGCACTTCTTATAGCATCCCAAAAACTTTACCTCTCTTCCTTCAAATGAAAACAACTTGTGATAAGAGGACAACCAACCATGTGAAGAGTTTTTTCATTGTGTAAAATCCATGAGCTCCCATCATCCGAATACACAGACTAGATCTGGCTCAGGAAGATCCTGAACAAAGTGACTGGAGGAAGGACGGGGTGAAAAGGAGATGTTTCCTTGATGGTTTTTCTCCAGCAGCAGTAGCCATAAGCCAATGGCTAGGGAAAAGCACAACAGAGGGACAAAAGGAGAGTTTAGTCTAAGACCAGCATAGCCATTTTATAAAACATTCATGTTCCTAAACTCCATGGAAACCAAGAAGCACCCCCCCCCCAAAAAAAAAAAAAAGGGCAAAGACCTAAGCAAATGAAAGAGGCCTTACTCAAAATTGTGCAAGCATGAGGATATTCCTCTATTCCTGACTACCCCGTATGCAATTGCTGCGACTGGAATCCCTGGCACAGGGATTATCCTGGGAGAGTGAGGTGAACTAGAGGATTGCAATACAGCTTTGGCAATCACAGAAACCTCATCAGCAACTGCCATGAAGTGTAAGAACATGTCATAGCTTTGGGTATATGCAGATCTCTGCAAAAAGCAGGACGGAATTCCCCTCCTGCAGCATTGCATAACAAAAGCCAGGTGCTTCACTATTATTTTTGTCAGCTGACTTTGGCTATAGCCAGAGGCGAGATACCAGAATTCTTAGACCAGTCTGATCCAGTGCTTCACTTCCTGTCTTCCAGTTAAAGCAAGTGTTTTAAGATCCCATTTCTCTCCACTTATCAAGTCCAAAGACAAGTCCTACCCTCCTGCTTGTCACTGGCTGCTTTGCTAGCATGGTTAACACCTACATTGCTATATGGGATAAAGCTCCCTGTTCTGGCAGGGAACGTCATGGGGCAAGCAAGGGTAGAGTGGAGGGATAAAAAGCCAGCACTAAAACCTTCTACAGCAAAGGACTGAGTGTTTGACATAGTATTTGTCAAGCCTAGGATGGCTCTTCAGTGGTGTGCTGAGCACAGGCATTGCCCAATGAAGCCGGCTTCACAGGAGAGCAGCACAGGCAAACTGTTAAGGCTTTATTTCCTGTTCCCAGCTATCTGACTTCGATCAGAGATAAGGCCCTTGTCACTGGCCTGGTTAAGCAGACTCTAAGGTACTTTCAGCATATGGTTCTCCTAATAAGGTACATCATACTAGGAGTAAGAATAGTATTAATAAAATCATTCCCTTCTCTCCTTAAGGAATAAAGTTAAGTCCTGTTTTCTTGTCCACTCTATCTCAAGCCTCACTTACTGCCAGATAAGAAATTTCCAATCCTCTATGCCTTAAGAAACCTTTTGCTATTTGAAGCATGTTTTTTAATCTCAAAGGCATCTTACTTAAACACTGTCAGACCCCTTTGGTGGTTAGAGCTTTTGTGGTTATTGGTCCTGAGGAAGGTTCCAATGCAGAAGCCATTTGCAAAAAAACTCATGGCTTCCAGATTAATGATAAACTCAAAGGTTGTTCAAGTCATTCTGCTGGAATCGTTCCTGTACCACACTTCGAGTTTGTTTGACATAGAACAATGCTACTGTGCCTCCCTCAAAACAGGGTGGAGAGAAAGGAAGTGCTAATAGAGAAAGGTTGGTCTTGTGGATAAGGCACAAGGTTGTGATTCAGGAGACTGGAATTTGGCTCTTGGCAAGTCAGCCTTTCTACGCTTAGGCAAGTTGTTTAATTCTCTAAGCCTCGATTTCCCCAATAAAAATCAGAGAAGATACTTCCTTGCTCCCACACTTCTGCCTAATTCACTCATGATGCAACTTCTTCATGGGATGAACCACTCTCTTACATGAAAGTGCCAAGCAAAAAACAATGATAGTTAAATGAACACTGGTGGGGTAGTGTCAGAAAAAGACAGTGTCCCCTCTCTGTCTCCTTCCATCCACGTAACTCCCTCCTGTGTGTTCCTACACTGTTCCAAGCACTCCTGTGGAGACACAGGAGAATGCATAAAAGTAACCCGGAGGAAAATTTTTTTTTTCTTGTTGTTTTTTTTTTCTGCTGGAGCCAGTTCCATGTACAATCACAGAAATGACTCTGCCAGCAGGAAGGAATGTGGTGGCACTGAGGCTAGAACAAGTTCTGGAAGACAAATTTGGGCAGAGGTGCCTGCTTCCTGATACAGTGCTAACGTCATGGAACTGTAGCATAACACTGTATTTTTAGCCTAAGAAATTGATAAACCTCCTTGAAATTTCTAATTCACACTCCTTCCTTTCCAGAGTTAGTATTCAGAGCAGAACTTCTCAGGCACTTTCTCCCCCAACCCTCTCAACTGTTTCCTATTCCCTTCCACTCATCCCAGTGCTATAAACACATACCACAGTTTGGGAGTTGTATTATTTAACAGAGAAAAATAAAAATGTTTGTTGACAGGCAAAGAAAAAGATGGAGCAGTATTTTCATTTTCCACTATGTTACATAAAAGTTTCTCATTACAGTGAAGCTGACTAGTGACCTCTGAAGTGGTCACACAGTCAGGATTCATCTGATGCAGTAGAGCTGTAGGGAGAGGAGGATTATGGAAGCGAGGAGCTCAAGCTGAGCAGAAGGATCTAAGTCAGCAGAAAATAACCTTTTTCTGCATAGAATGTATTTTTTCAAAGTAGATTACCTCTATAAGCCAGATCACTGTGGCTGCTTTCAAAGGGAAGCCACAACCATAAGGAGGCAGAAGGAAGGGTAGGAATTGTCCCTTTGGCAACAGAAAGCTGTTAGAGTACCTTAGCTTATAATAAAAACTGCATTAAAGGATACAGGCAATGTATGCCTGAAGTAATTCTGCTGTTCCCCAAAACTCCACCATATACCAGCCAGTCATCATGCACTGCATCTGCTATCCAGAGGATGACAATTGCTCATCCAGGATTTTATTACAGGACTTTGCATTTTCCTGAGGGCTCACAAGGAGTTTAAGCTCCTTAACAATCGCCTTGAGCTTCAAGAATCTCAGAAGACTGTATCTACAGCCAGTGAGCAGAATCAATTAGGTCGGAAAAGACCTTTGAGATCAGAATCCAATCTTTGACTCAACATTATGTTTTCAAGCAGACCATGACAGTGAGTGCCACATCCAGACTTTCCCTGAACACCTCCAGGGTTGGCGAATCCACCACCTCCCTGGGAAGTCAAATTCAATATCTAGTCACCCTTTCTGTGAAGAAATCCTTCATAATGTCCAACAGAAACACCCCCTGGTGCTGCTTAAGACTGTCCTGTCCTATCACTGCTTGCCTGGGAGAAGAGCCCGACTCCCTCCTGGCCACAACCTCCTTTCAGGAAACTGCAGAGACTGACAAGGGCACCTTAAGGAGGTGAAAAGGGTACCTTGTTTCAGTACAGCCCCACCGGATATATCTCCTCTTAATTTGAAGTCTCACACCTTAATTTTCAACCTCTAATGCAATGACTCCTGCAGTTCTGATCTGTGCAGTTATAGGATTATACCCAGGAATGACAGAAAGTGACACCACTCTTCAGGCCAAAGGTAAACACGTAACACCTTCTGGGACAAGTTTACACATCAAGTCCTCCTACATATGCAAAGCAAGCCTGCAGTTTGTAAATTGGCCACTACACATCTTATCTGGCCCTGCATTAGCCCTTCCTTACAGATTGCCCGGGGCTGTGTGTCACAGGTGCCACCTCACCATGCAAAGCCTCACCTGCAGTAGTTTGTCACTGTCAACTCAGACTGAGCCTTAACCAGGCTGCTCACCTGTGCATCCAGCTTACTGCCACACTGCAATAAAATAATTCAGATTTATTAATGAGACCTACATCTTAGTAAGGCTACCATTATTAGTCTGAGCTTTCTGAATGACACGGTTGAAAGCCCTTGATTTCTCACCCAGAACAGTGACGAGTTTTGCTATTTCACTAGCTTGTTCATTTGGCACTTGCTACATGACTTGTCAATTTTGCTTTTAGGACATTTAAGGAAAGTTTGACATCGTTTTTGTAAACAATGTTGTGGTTAACCTCTCATATAACAATGAGTTTGATACATACTCATTCACCTGGACAGGATTTCCACTTGTGAGCCTTAATCTTGTTGAAAACAGATCAAATCCATACCATCTCTGAGTTTTCGATCAGAAATACTGAGCCTTAGGTATAGTAAATGTGTCAGGCACCATGAGACTCAGAACATTTTCAGATGCCTGAAAAAAATACTCCATGTACCTTACTCACTGTATGCAAGTAAAGAATACACATGTCAATCTGAATTTTTTTAATTAAAAAGAACAATAAGCCAAGAAGAAGATCACTTCTTCAAGACATCTCTTGTGCAATACAAATCCAAAAAAAAAGGAACTGAACTGATTTTTTTCTCTGTGCAGTGGAAATAACAGCTCTAAACACAGCTTGTTGAATGGAAACACAACAGACACCACAAGCTGCTTCTGGCAAGTACGTGCAGGAACCAGAGGAGGGAGAGGGCCTAACCCAAGAAAGAGCTGACAGAGAGCAGCCAGTGGCAAGAAGGATTAATTAGAACAAGGGCTAGTGTTGGCTACTGGGGCAACGTCATATATAAAGCTGAATATAAAGAAAAAGCAACTTCTTTATAGAAAGGTTCCTTAACAGGAAGATGTAAAAATGACAAATTATTAAAGTCACAGATGTCCCAGCTCCACTTCTGATTATTCTCCAAGGAGACCCTGGGGTGCAAGTCAAGTCAGCAGTGCTAAAAGTCAGCCTGTTCAGTTCTCTGTTTCTCCAAGGCTGAGACAGGTACTTGCTACCTACACCCTTCCATTGAACCAGCCCCATGGATTCTAAGATAAGCATTACAGGCTCCATTATCAAAAGAGTAGAAAGTAAGGAATGGAGGGCATTTGGAATAAAGTCTCTGGTTACAGTCCCACTGGCTTTACTCATGGTTGTCACAGCAGCTTATCCCTTAGGGGCCTTGAAACCATTGCCTCAGTGATGGTGAATAACAGCCTTGGCTTTGTGGTGTCTCAATAAAATGCTCCCTCGTGGGTGACCACCACGATTTCCTCACTAGGCACACAAATCCTGCTTCCCCCACTGATCCTGTACTCTGGGTTTACTTCTTTTCCCAGAACAGGAGGGTCAAGATTTACATGTGCAAAGCAGAGAATTGTAGTTTCTGTGCACTATCTTGAGCTCTCATCTCCAAGAAAAGTATCCAGAGAGCTGACTGTGCCTTTTCCAGCAGTTTCCACTAAAAGGAAACCTGCATAAATAACCATCTGCGTAACTGAAATTAAACTGAGACCAATGTTCCCACTGAATTTGAAAAGCACTTCTGTCCATATACATAATCATTTGCTTAAAAAAAACAGATAAAAAGCCAAATCTGTAGGTCTAAAGAAGTTTGTTACTTTTTTAAAAATAATACAGCTATTTCAGTTTTTCTTACCACCTTCTCTTACCCCGTAAAAGCACAATCCTGAGAGTTAACTAATCCAGATTTAATACCACTTTAAAGTTCTAGAGATACTAGAGACTCATAGTTCAGTAAGAGAGAAACCAAATCTGTTCCCAAAGGCATGGATGCTTGCTGTAGAGAAGTGAATTCTGTAGCTGGCTGATTCCAGGAGATTCAGACATGATAATAGCAGAGACACTTGCCTAAAGTAAAACTGGCTACCACACTTAATTAATATTCATTATGCTCCACACCCCCTATAAACAGCCTGCAGAGAGACTGTTGGAATTGTGAGATTGGGAGTGAGACCTGATTCACATCTGGAGACTTTTACTGCCCCAAGTCTTTCAAACTTACCTGACCCACCAAGTGAGACTATGGCTCCCAGGAGAAAGCTGCTGCTGCAAGGAAAGCTTTAATTCCACCTTTCCTTAACTCCTTCTTTAAGTCCAGCTTTCTTTTCCCTGGTGTTAGACACTTCTGAAATTCAGCTGGAAAGGGCAGTGTGCCATCTTGTCTAGATTGTGCTTTTGCCAAGAAAGGTTGAACCAGATGATCTTGAGGTTCCTTTCCAAGATAGTATTCCATTCTGTGACAGATGCTGTCTTGGAAATTGCTAGTGCTACCCTTTTTTTGCCATTTTCATCTGTTTATTTTGAAACTGTCAGGGCTTTGGGACAATTTAGGGGGGATCTTTGATTCTTCCTCCACAGCACAGCAGGGTGGTCTATGAGTACAGCTCCTCAGCTGCACAGCAACCCAACCCTTACACTGATTTCTTTTTGGGGTTCCTGAGCTCTCTTATGCTGCAGCTCCTAACTCTCTTTGCCCAACAGTGGGCAATGTTTGTGCTCTTGGGGTGCAAAAACCCCATTAGGAAACAGATCTGAAATAATGGTATTAATTCAAAAAGCCAATTGTTTAGCTGCTGGATTTTTTTTAAACTAGAATTTATATTCCTTTTACGTATCTTAATTACACATGATACTGTTTCTGCCTCCTGAATATGCATCTTTAAGTTTCAATGTCAACATGAATACTGGTACAGCTATGCAATTACAGCTCTTTTGCTTCTGCAAATATTCCCATGACCTACATCACAAAAAACTCTGGCAGGTGACCCAGTTACTACAGACTTGGTCAGTTCAGGACTTCACACTTGCAACATAGTTAAAACCTTATTTGCAAAATAGTGCTGCTGTAACTGGTCAAGTGGAAACCATGTGACCTGACATGTTTTTAATTGCAATGTAGACAGAACTTTTAATTTACATAGCCTAGGACTAACATATACTTCTGTTCTTATGCCAGAGGACATCAGAAATGTAGGAAGTGAAAAAAAAAAAAAAGAAAGGCAGCCATTTGGATAATTTACTCAGACAATTACCGTCTCATCATTACCATCCCTGCTTAGAAGAATGTTTACAAGTACCCCTAGAAGAAGAATGGAAAAATAAAATTAAATATATAGGTGAATGGAACCACAGAATAAATTACATTTAGCATAGCAATTACAGTTTCTCCCAGACAGTATGCATTATGAACAGCCTGTATTTGTGTGGTCAACAACCCTGCCTCATAAACACCCCTGTAATTAATTTGAAATAACAAAAACCAGGGATAAATAAGCATGGTGTTCATTTTGGTCCCTTTACCAGTGTTTGGCTCCTTACCTACACACAGGCAGCCCATTCACTGCAGCTGATGAAGCAGAACTCTCCAGCCAGGAAAGAAGAGGACTCCAGTGTGCTGGGGATGAAGGTGGCAGGAAGAAGCTCCTAAAATGATAAAACCCCAACTGATTGTGGTTTATAAAAACAATACATAGCAAAGTAGCTACTGCTTAATTATATGTTACTAAAGGGTTTTTTTTTCCTCTCCTTAACAGCCATTCTATGCTCTAGCAACCCTATCAACTTCTTTTGCAATATCCTCCCCTTCACAAGCCTCTAACCCACCATTCCTTCAACTTTTGCAAAAGTTACTGGCTGTCTTCCAACCCAGAGCTTCCCAAAGCCATATGCACAGCACTGCTCTATGAACAGATGTTTGGTATCTTCATAAACTCCTGGCTCAGTAAGATGGAGGGGAGCCACAATTCTCTTGTGGTTCCCTTCACAAGAGAAGCTCCATCTTGGCTCATAACATGCTCAAGCAGAGACTGCTCAATGGCATTATTTGGGAATTTCAGAAATTTCAAACTCCTAAAGCTGGAAGAGGGAAGGGGTATTTCAACTTCTCTCAACTGAGTGTTTTTCCAGCTTTATTTGAGGGGCTTTAAGAAACTCATGAAGCAGTAGTACATCCTTGGTGCTGGAGATATGCTCATTGTGCATGTTCACTGCACTGGACAAGTCTGATTCCAGGAATAAGTTTATTAAATTTGAGGTCAGGCAATAACACATTCACAGCAATACAGAACATTAAGAGTCAAGAACCCAATCATACACTTCACTTCAAGACAGTGCTTCCACTTGAGCTGACTGGAATTTTGAGTGATAAAAGGCCAAGGCTCTGCAAACAAAACTGAAGTACTTACTTCATGTAAGTACTGAAGTATTGTAAGGGAGATGGATTCCGAAGACTTGCTGTAAACTCTGCCATTCTTTTAGAAAGATACAGCAAAATACCAGTTAAACATATGTAACATTAATCATGTTTTTAAATAAATATGTACACTTAGCATCCATTCCTTTTCTGGAGATGCTCCTTAGAAAATAAGTCACCCTATTTTTTTTACAGTTTTACTATCAAGAATTATTGGGATTCCTCCTTACCAGTCTCCCTCACCCCCACAATATTAGGACTTAAGAACTTACCTAGGAGCACTTAATAAGGTGTTAACTTGCATCTGGCAGTCCTGGGGCACTGTGGATTATTCTAAAATTCTTAGTGAGACTTTGTTACGGAGAAACAGAAATAAGCAGGAAACAAATTTGTGATATTTTTGTTGTTGTTGTTAGGATGATCGTCTGAAAGGAAAAGTTGTTTAATTTGCAAGCTTATAAAAAACTCAACAAGAAAGAATGGTGGGCTATCATGTAAGTAATGGCTTAAAAACCAATAGCTGGTGCCAGTAATCTCTAGAAATACAGAACCCTTAAAACAGTCCTTAGCCAGATACAGTAACTTAGGCACTGGGAATCCCCACCGAGGGCATAGACAACCTGACTCTAAAGAAAAAGGGTCTCACACATTCAGGGAACTTGGCTTCAGTTTCTGGTCCTAGCCACAAAATTTCTCTGGCCCTTCATAAATGGTTAATCTCTACACCTTAGGTTTGTCTGTTAAAGCAGAAGGAAAGCCTTGGAAAAAAATGCATGATACTTAATTCCAAAACTTAATATAAATAAGGAACTTTTGGTGGGCACTCTGTCCAATTATTTTGGATAAGAAGTCACATTGGTGTTAGTGGTATCCATTACTTAACAAATAGATCATCCCATGTTTGTCAACAAAACATCTTAAGAAGTAAGAAGTTGAAAACCAAAATAATCTAATCTAAAGAAACTGTGACTGAGAACGGACTGAAGTTCTCATAAAAGCAGGAGCTGATGAAATAATGTAGTGTTGCTTAGAAGTCACTGAGAACCTGTGGTTAGTTTCTATTCTGTAGCATTAAACTTTTCTAAGTAGTGGCTTTGCTTTTGTTTGACGTTTTAAGACCTTTGCACCAGGACAGACAAAAGTGCAGCAGGGTTTCCCCACTGACATCACAGTCACTGAAATCAGGAGTGACCTTTAAGGTTGAACACAAGACTTGAGTTTGAACATACAAACCTCTGCTTGAGCCCCAGAGCTGGGCTGCTGGACAACCCACTCAGCTTACTTGTTACTGAAAGGTGATCTCGAAGCAACTTTAAATAACCAGAGTCTAGAGAAAATTGAGATATTACCTTAACTGAATTTTCCCCATTTGAAGTCACAACATGTATGAATGGGAGAGAAAATTAACATGCTGCTGATTACTCATTACTGTAAGAGGAATAGCATTTAGTAAACCAATTGATTTTACAGGCATGTACCAAACATTTACCCTGAATTACAGCAAAGTGAACATATCTGTACTTGCACAATTTACCATTTGGTGTAAGGCAGGATTTATTTAGTGAGTAAACAGAGGAACAGAAACAGGGGATTCCCTGGCCCTCTCATTGCTAGTACTTCACTGCTTGCAACACCATCATTTTCCTCAAAATACAATTCTCAGGGGCATATTTTTGTTTCATTTGGTTTTAACTAAATTACTGCAAACAATTACTCTACAGAAAATACTGTTTGCACGATTTTCCATTTGTTCATGATTTGGCAAATTTGGTAAATGCTTTACTGGGTTTATTTACAGACTCTCCCAACATGTTATCCTGCATAGCAAATAACATATAATAATAATTAAAGGCCTGTAAAAGCATTCAAAATGAGTGGAGAAAATTAACATATGCTATATACCATCTAGACAAAACCAAAAGTGAATGCAATGACCAGTAACAAGTCTTGCAAGAAATAGAGACTTCAGTTTCAGAAATACAATTCAGAGCCAGCACCAGCTTTCAGTTTCCTGTCAGTCTAATGCCCGTTTCATTTGAGAGAGCAGAAATGTAAAATAGCTGGTACTTCTTTAGCTTAGTTATTAGAAATCTCTGTTGGATTGCTCATTATGACAGGCTTATGCCTTTCTGCTTAAGGCTGTACATAATAAAATGAAGATTCAGTATCAAATAAATAAAAAAGGGAAAAGCACTCTAACAAAATCACAACAAACATAGTTTCAAAGCAGTGCTGAAAGCATTTAGCCAAGAACTACACATCAAGTGATTCACAAAACCTCAGCTTTTTTTCCTTGTGTGCATGCACTCAGAGTAGGAGGGATAACTTTCTGTTCTGGCCAAGTAACCACACTGGAAAAACAGAGCAGAATTAAAACTGCAGGGATAAAAGAAATTCTAGCATGTTCCAGCTTTAGTACCTACTTGCTACTGCCTTTTATTTTTATCATATTATCATCAGCACGCATTGTTGGCTATGGCTAGTCAACACTTCCTATTTTAAGGCCACATTTTCAGTTACTCCCAGTTTGCCAACACCTTTTCTTCACATGATCACATACACTGACCCTTAAGATTATTTTTTAGGAGAAACAGAACAACTCTGACTCAGTCACTTTTCTACGAATGACCATGGGGAACATATACTTTAACTATATTCGAAGAATTCTTAAACTTTTAAGTTCTTTGCATTTCAGAAACAGGGACATGAAATTTAGCAAGGAGGCCCTGCTGGTGTCACTACTGGGATTTTTTGCTCTTCCTTGGAAAAGATTGTCAGGTTGCACATGCTTGCCAGACTTGCTTTTACTAGCCAAAATCTTCAGCTTTCTCTCTCCACTGCACACACATGCAGAGAGGAAGATGGATGGTGCCTGCAGTAGGCAGCTGAGTTCCAGGTTGCCACAGGCTGAAACTGAAACAGGGTAGGTTGTTTCTCCTCTGGTTTCAGGACTCACGGGAGTTTTACCCATCACCACCAAATAATGTATTACCCAGTTCGAATTCAGAAAGAGGGACTCAAGTGTGAGATGGAAACGGGAATTATCAGAGAGAAAAGGAAAACAGGCAAGAGTCTGAGATCAGAAGAAAAGAAAAAAGGATGAGGTGTCAGTAAGAAACAAGGTTGGGAGAAGACAGCAGGAGGATTCAGACAGTGTCTTCCTAGGAAAGAGGAACTGCCTAAGGATGAGCAGTCCGTATCAATTTCTTGAGGTCAGACATCTGAGAGTTTAACAGGCTGTATTTTCTGGAATAAGAGAAAAATCAGTCCCCAGGCTACTGCTTTGTTGAGACCTCCCACAATCTCACCCTGAGCTCTTGGGCTATGCTCCAGGGCTCGGTACCCCGGGGTACATGATGGTCGAAGAAAACCTTATCCACGGGAGAGTCCACACTGACCGAGATGACGGAGGGCAGCAAGGAGTGCCCACCACCTCTCCGGGCTGGACAACACCCCCCGGCACTCTGCTTAGTCCCGCAGGGCTCAGGGCACAGCAGGGGCTGTGGGTGTCCCCCCCGGCCGGTGACAGCAGCCCGGGGCAGCAGTGACGCTCGGGGGTGGCCGCACACGGCATTGTCACAGCACACGCAGCCCTCGCAGCCCGCCCGCCCCCGGCTCCGGGGCAGGAAACCGCCCCGGGCGTGGGACGGCCACGGCTCCCTGCGAGCCCCGGGAAAGGGCACGCGGCCCCCACGGCCGCCCCGGCTGCGGAAGGAGGGAGGGAGGGAGGGAGAAGGGGGCAGGCTGGGTTCTCCAGGGGGAGAATTTTCTCGGGCCCTAGGAAGCCCTTGATTTCCTTTGGGACGGGGCTCCGGCTGATTGCCCTTCGCCTGCACCCTCCAAATACGGCTCTTCATTTACTGGAATAATGCACAGGATCACACTCTTTAGAAGAAGTGTGATGAGGTAATTACAAAAATACAGCCAGGAGTTTTTGCTGGTCTTTTTAGGCTCAACAGCTTAGGTCACTAAGCATTACATAAGACAGGCTTAGTAAGCCCCCTCTCTCCCACAATCAAGCTTCACAAATTTCAAGATACCTTTTTTCATCTTTGCTTTTTCCTCATTAAGGCAAAAAGTAAGTATTCTGTTACTTTCTCTCACTCTCTACAGGAAATCAATTGCTACAGCCAAAATGTAGGTGACTGCTTCTGTGGTTGTACCTAACAAGTAAAACCACAGATGTTAATTCTTGCAAAGGAATTTCTTGCTCGAAGTTACTAATCAGACACAACTTCAATACAGAGCTGCTCCTCTTTGAAGAGATTGAGATGAGGGACTCGTGCCTCAAGCCAGACACCCAGCAAGCAGCTAAAAGAGAGAAAGGAGCAATGTTTGGAGGAAGTCAGATATCAAAGTGCTTCCCTCACTGAGTCCTTATGCAGGAGTAACTTCCCTTTCAATCACTTTAACAGAGGAGAACACCCAAATTGAATAAATTTGAACTTTATTTACAAACAGCTGAATTCTAATCTACAGTCCTGGGGCAGCATCAAACTTCTGCAACATCCAGGGAAACTCCAGAACACTGACGTCACTTAATATCACACTTGACATCTTATATGTCAAGATACATTAAGATAAGATGTGTAATTCATCAATGGATCAAATCTGAGAAACTAGTAAGCTAAATTCTTCCTGAATGTTCTTCTCAAAACCCTGAACATTCTTCTTAAAACCCTACGAGTGAAGAAGAAAATAAAAAAGAAATTTATAAAGAGCAATTAGAAGATAACCACAAAGCAAGAGTAAAATAAAATGATCTGTGTAAAGGTATATCCATTAGCTAGATTACTTCAGCTTGAGAATAGCTGCATTTGTGCATATGCTGACATAGAGCCTATGGGAAAATCATCCCTTAAACAGTCTTGGAATGCTCACGTGGAAGAATTTAAAAGCAGGGCAATAATAAGGACAGTATTCTACTACAAAACACTTCCCATGCTCATTTTGCTGTTTATCTTATCACCTACTTCAGCTTTATTTCCTTCAGGTTCATGATGGATTTGTATTTACACAGGTGCTGAGGTTGTATACCTACTGTAACTGGTACACAGAAGTGACAATGTTTGAGTACCACTGTTTTAGAACAGGCAACAAAACTGAGGTATTCAGACCCACGGTGTAGTTCTACTAAAAGCTACTCAAGTAATAGGGGTACTGTTTCTTAATTTTAACCTAAATCAAAGCCTTGAAGTCTAAGTTTTGGAGGGTAGAATGAAGAACAGGGCCTCAAACCCACTAAGGTCCATTTCTAAGGGATAAATTGCACTTGAAACAAGCTGGAAATCAGAGAATAAGGGGGAAAACCAAGAAGATTGTGAAAGATATAGCCATGCTTTCCCCACATGTTTGGGATACTAGCAGCAGAGGGAATGCTAAAGAGTTAAGACATGACAAGATAGATACCACCTCTTACTCCTTTACAGTCCCTTCAGTCTTGTCACTAAGGTGGATACTTAAGATGTTTAGAGCTCAGCTTTGCTCTTTAGGACAAGCAACTCATTTTAGAACAATTCAGGCGTATCTTTGTCCACATATCAAACTGGGACTTCAGGTGAGTCATGCAGTTTGCAAGCTGCACAATGCAGAGGGCATTAAATCAAAACACAGATCTACCAGAAGCAGGAAAGCAAAGCAGTGCTCCTGGTCTTCTCAGATTTACTCTAGCATGGCAGTTTAGTGGTGGACTTGGCAGTGTTAGATTTACAGCTGGACTAACTTAAAGGTTTTATCCAACCTAAGTGATTCTATGACATTAACATTTTGTAGAACACTTTTCTGGCACTGCCTTCCTCCCATCACTTTAGAGTTGGTTTAGATGTTTTAGATTTTTTTAAGCAGATCCCATCTGCACTAAAAAAAAAAGAAAAAGAGACTAAAGATTTTAAATTCCACTTTGAAGATCATTTTTTACAGTACATACAAAAATACTCTGGAGAAACAACTTACAAGTTCACTTATGAAGCCACCAAATGATAAAGAAATTACAATAGAGAAATAGCATAATACTTGTTTCATCAGGATTTGTCCCCACCTCCCAAAACCCCAATGCATTTAGCTGGGTAAGCAGTGTTATCAGTTTACAGAACCAGACTCAAGACTACAACAGGCTTTCATGTAAGCATTTAGAACAGCTTTCAGGGTTTATCTGAAACCACTTTCTGCATGCAGCTTGCAGGTGGGGCAGTAGGGTCAGGACAGCCTCAGCTGTTGCAATGTTTCAGTGCACCTTCACTGTGTGTTCAGAGTTGGGCTTAACTACCCAGTGACACAAAAAAACCTCTCAAGTCTCATGCTGGAGCAGTCTTGAGACAAAAAAAGTATCAGATAACACAGCACGGGACATGTCTATCATCTCCATACCTTGGTAGCATCCTCTGCTGCATTTCCTTCAATATTGAAATCATTTATGGGCCTCCATGGGAGGCAATACCTGTGTAGTGCATGGCTGTGCAAGGCAGTGCAAAGCTGCAAGCCAAGGGAGCTGAGCAGCATTGTGAGAGAAGCACAGGAGTGTGTGTGCCAAATGGGAAAATGATTGGAGATAAGAACAATGCATGCACATGAATTAGGCAATCACAAAGGAATACAAACACGTTCATACGCACTTGAAAGCAAAATGTGGTTGCAGCAACTAATTAACCCTGGTGACATACATTCTGAATCCAAGGCACAGGACAGGTTAGTTTTTGTAGCTGTTTCAGCTGATGACAATTTGGACTTCTTAAAAACTCTTAAAGGTAACTTACAAGCACATGCAAAGAAGTAGTTCAAAAGGAAGCAAGCATCTAACAACAGTATAAAAATCAGACCAGGATTTTAACTGGTCAGTTACAGCACAGCCACAGTAACCTTCTACCTTTGTTAGTAACTACAACACATTCAGAGGAAGGACTGGTAACAAGTGATTATTCTCTTCACCTGAAGATCAACCACTTACCCATTAAGGGTAAGTTTGATGGATCTTTTAATAATACGAATGCTATTTGTTGGAACGGGAGATGAAGAATCTGGCAGTTCTTTACTGGAAAGCCTCTGGAACACACAAACAGATGCCACAGGAAAAAAGAGAAAAAAGGAATTTTTAATTAATTAATGAGTTAATTTTAAATTCATTAATTCAGAAGTAGGAGCAGAAAAACCCTTTCCTAGCTGAATGTAACATTCTTTATGAACCAAACCTGTATGGCCTAAATCCATTTTCAGAGAAGCCTTTTTTTTTTACCACACCACTTGTTTAATTACCACCATATCAGAGGAAGAACATTTTCCCCTCTGCACAATTCTTCCCTTGCATGAACTGAGACAAGTATATCCCTGCTGGGGGCGGGGGGGGGGAATTAGCTGTGAGTTGCTCAACAGCACAGTTAAAGGAAGATTTTTCTCAGACCCATGGATGAGGAAAACAGAGTCCCTACTGTCTGGATCACTTCCAGTCTTATAGCCCTGAATTTCGCAACATTCTACATGACACAGAGCAGTTAAAGTCACCTACAGACTTCAAAGCTTCCAAGTCTCATCACAGAAATCAGTATACAAGTACTGATAACAGTAAAAGAAAGCCAAACCAGGATACAAACTCAGTGTCTGAGGGCATGGAAATGTCGTTTTCCAAGTTCCAAACTTGGAAACTTCAGCTTCACTTTTGTAAAGATCATTGTTCAGTCATTTAATTTGTTGGAAGCACAACAGGCAAAACCCTACTAATCTTCAAACCACCAGGTGTAATGGTACATAAATCTCTGAACACAGAATGAAAATGCTAGCTCTGCTTTACCTATGAACACAAAAGCACAATAAATACCTGTGATCTTGATGTGATCACTGGAATCTGCATGGATTTTCCATCAAGGACACCCTAAAAAAGCCAGAAGGGATTTGTTAAGCAGTATTGCCAGGTTCCTGACTGAGAGGCAGCAAGTTCTGGCAGCTAGGATACCTTAAAATCATACATGCATTAACAACCTCCACCCCGTGGGGGGTGGGTTTAGGAATCCTGAAGCCCTAAAACCACACAGACAGTGGTTCAGGTATTTCAACCTTCACCAACAAGATCTCATCTTGATTTGAGGGTGTGCCCTCAAGAGTTTATGCCTCAGTAACAAGCACCATGAATAGCAAGGCTCTTTATCTTCCCTTTGAGGGGCCAAAGGATTTAGTCTTTATAGCAGTTTTAATTTACATCAGTGAATCAAATAGTTTTAAAAAGAAAATTCAATATTATTTCAAGCATGGCAAGGAATTAGACACTACCAAATCAACAAATAGTAACATTTAGAAGACAGGTCATACAAGTGTAATATTTGGGCAATGAGGACTGAAATAAGCTAAACTAAAAAGTGTATTTTTGTTTCCATCAGTAAATATGCAGAGTATTTATGTGAGGCAGTCTAGGCACTAAACTGTCCAGCTCTTCAGTTAGTTCACTGAGTAAAATCACTTAAGAATTACATTTTTTGTAGCTCTCTTCCTCGCATCTTGAGGGTATCTGCTTTCTGTGAAACTGGAGTCCCACACATTTAGCTGGAGGAACAAAATACACAGACTCAAAATAATTGCTGTGCTAGAATTTTCTTATTTGAGTACAGCTTCCCTAAATGTATTAGGGGCCATTCTTAAAAAAATATTTATACAAGTCCACCATTACCCCACAGGAATGTTAAGCCTCTGAAAAAGCCCTACTATCCAAACCTTGAAACCTGTACTTGCAATATTCAGTACTAGATAACAGTTCTACAAGATGATTCTTTGCAAGTGTCAAAACTGAGGGTTCTTTTCCTGGTTGTTCTTTGTTTGTGCCTTGAATCAGAGGTCAAGCTCCAGGAACAGCTACTTAAGGATATTTATACACAGCAATAAAACAAATTAAATATTCATTTCATGAAATGAAAAAAAAAAAAGTTCCACAAACCAAGATTTAACAAGCAACTCCACACTATCACTTCAGAAGCGATGACTATTGAGTACGCTGCTGATTTATAAAGCAGCAAAACTATCAATAGGCACTCAAAAAGCATCTGCCAAAAACAGATTAGCTCATACTTTTACAGTCATAAGATTCATATCTTCTTCATTTGGAGATAGTTTTTCCTGATTTAAGAACTGCTTCCAGATGAGACAGTTCATTCAGCAATTGGTCACTGCAGTGACAGATAAGTACAGCAGTATTTAGATACCTTGGCACCAGATGAGAAGCAGTCATTAAGTGCCAGATCCTGAAAATATGTTAATAGTTATATATCATATTCATTACGATTTCTCACATCTACATTCTAGTATAACTAGATATGCTAAAATTTAGATTCCCAAATCCTTCAGGGATGTATAAATGCATTCCTTTTCAGTTGTTTCATTTGTTCTACACCAGTAATTAATACTAATTCAAACCCTCCTTGGCCTAGCCCCCCCTTTCTTGCCTTTTCTCCATCTCTGGCTTTTTGGGGGCATTCTCCTGATGTAGGTGGACGAGATACTTTAGAGGTTGGTGAATAATGTTGCTTAGGTGAAGTCCTCTTAGGATCCGTGATTAGAGTCCCTCTTAATTTATGCTGTCCTTGCACAAAACACGTTCTGAGTTGACAAACCGTGTTATATCCTGGAATGGTGCAACCAATTGGAGGTGCCGGCGTTCTTAGTGCAACTGTAGCCTCCATTTCTGTAGGAGACACCTGGCTTTTAGAGTTTGGCCACGAAATTAGAAACTACATTCCACCTACCACTTCAAATACATACTTGGATCAGTGACAGGAATGCAAAGTCCCTTAGACGTTGATGGCTCAGCTACACTGTCGGCACCACTACAACTCTGACAGTCAACATTTCTATAAAAGTCAAACACTAGAGTTATAAAATGCTACTTTGTAAAATACTGTATATGTCATTTCCAGAAAGTGCATGCAAGACAAACACCGACCACCTTAGCTCGTTGTCAGAGCTCTGTTAAACACCACCACCTCCCAGGGAATGTAGCACCAGACCATCCTTTTGCTGAATTTCAGACTGTAGACTTAAACTCAAGCATTTTCTTTACTGAGTCTTTATGTGCTGATATATTTTCCCAGAGTAGTCTACCCAACACTGTGCTGCTTTGAACCATTGTTCTGTTCTATCCAGACGTGCACACAATTTAGTGTCATTTTGTGTTGTGGGTTTTTTTTTTTCCATGTGACTCCTACAGCATCAAACAGAGCAGGTAGCACACATTTGGTAGGATTGGGCAATTACTCTCAAGATTACGTATTCTTCCTGTGCTTAGGGATAAACAGACTTCCCAGGAAGTGACAGTCACTTTTACTGCCTGAGTTCTCATTCCACTCCACTAAGTCAGCAAGCAGCTCTGGTTTTTCTGAGACCAAAATCAGTATGTCATCAGAGCTGAATCCACTTGGCATCAGCAGTACTTTTTGTTACAAAGAACAGTTACTTGCACATAAAATACTCCAACTTCAAGTTACACACTAATTTGTGAAGATTTACAATCAAGACTAAATAACTTCCCTAGTGTCAAGTTCTTCCTTCCTATGTGTTCATGGATATTATTTAGTTTTTGCAAGGATTCCTTCAACCTGGTCTCCTACCATGTGCCCAATGGAGATTCCAGCTTTGTTCCTGAAGCTCTTAAAGCCCTCCACACAGATCCAAACAAGAAATCCTAGACTCATTTACATTGTGAGTCAGTCAAAAGCAGATTCTCCACAGTTCCAAGGTTATGGCACTGACCTTTCTGTCTCTGCTGTAGAGATGTCCAACTTAGATATCTTATTTAACGAAGAGGAACTAGAGGGCGTTCTGGAATCTCTGTCTTTGGAACCATCCGAACAGCTTTCACCTAAAGAAGACCTTTTGCACTGAAGTCCACTATTACTTTGACTAATATCTGACACCCTTTGCTGAAACGACAGTTAAAAAATAAAGTCTTCAAGTAATTATTAAAGCTTTTATTAAAAATTACCAGCAGCACTGAATTTTTATTATACCTTCTTTCTTTTCTGTAAGGTTCCTGCTGGCAAAAAATAATGGAGTTGCTTTCTCTTCACATAAGTTGCCTCAATCTTCATACCTTCCTTTAGGATGTTGAGGGCACTGGCCTGCCTGTAAACTGACATCAAACAGCATTGTAGCTTAGTGGGGATGTTTGCATTAGTGCTTGTCAAAGTTATAGGTGGTTTCTTTAAAAACACATCTGCCCAGCCCAAATGAAGAGTTCCCAGCTTAAGTTAACACAAAATGCTGCCCAAGCACTCCCAGTCATGACAAGAAGATGAATGTGACCTGTGATGCCAATTTCACATTCACTACAGACCAGACACAACTGCTATTTGAGTGCAAATAGGCATTTATAAATTCTATCTGTCCCAGGAAGCCCGACTGGATTTTAGGGACATCTGATTTAATAGATTCACTATAGTTATTTAAACTTAAAACTTTAAACATGTTTTTCTCAACTGCCTGCAAACAGCCTTTTATGCAACTGACAAATGCTCTAGCAGTGCAAGAGTTAGATCACATTTAGATCAGCTTATCTAACTGGCCTATCATGAGCATAACTGGAAATACAAGTGAGCTTACTGACATACAGAGAGGGACACAAAGCAAGGATATGCAACTCAAAGGCTTTCTACAGGAGACCAGAAGTAAAAGCACAGACAGGAGCACACACACCAATACGGACAGTTCCTTCAAATAGAAATTCAGAAGTTTGTATGCAAAAGAGAAATAGAGTTCACTGAACAAAAGCCCTCCAAATAGAGCCTTCTATTCTTGAGCTCATCAACTTGAAGTTAATCTTTGCTCTCTAAAGTTATTCTCTCAAAGTCAAGGCACACAGGAAGAGCTCTCTAGCACAGAACTGGTCAGCCTCACACATGCCAAAGGATTTCCACCTCTCAAGGTACAGCTTTTCTGTTCAATTCTCTCTGGATTCACCCCCTACATCCAGCACATACCATAGGCTGTGCTTCACTGAAGTAAGAGCACACAGCCACACCAACCGTGTTTGTGCATAGGGGATTTGCCATTAGTTCTGGCCTCTTTGCAGAGGCCAGATAAATCTCAATCAATAAATCATAAATCTCATTAACATAACCCACATTTGCCATTGAAATGTAGTGCCACTGGATGTAACCTGCAAGTACAGCTAACCGTGCAAGTCTGAGGAAATCACCCCACCTGGCTTCCAACCCAGACAAGAGCTTTTCTGTGCTTTTTTCACATCCCAAGCACAGGCTAATAAGAAGGTTGGGCTTTATTGTTTTACTCATGTTGTCTGATCAAAACAACACAGAACTCACGCTGGTACTATGGATAAACTCCAACAAACATTTAGATGATTTCACTGATTAGAACTCTTTGTCCAAACACACTTGTCACTCAGAAGAATGATCTGATTTCCTTACTATTCTAGCATTATCTACCAACATTTGCAATATTAATTTATTTCTACATCTATCAAAAGTAGTAACAGCATGTAATTACAGTGTGACAGCTCAGCAACTTTCACAGTTCTGGGATTACATTATACACAAACTGTCTTGGAAAAATACCATAAACAGGCATCAACAACTCATTTCAGAGCTTGACACAGTCTCTTTCCACTTCCAAAGTTCAGCAGCTGACTACTGTTTGGCAAGTATAGCTAGCCCAGCAAACGGACATCTCTGGGCTTCACAGCTGACTGTTCCCTACAAGAAATGCAGTTTTGTGAGAACTGTCATTTCACCTAGGGTACACCTGTATGACTGTAACATGCTTTTGTTTCAAGATTGCCTTACTTTGACGAAGTGTCAACACAACACGTTTTTCAAGCTAATTTTTTATATGTTGCTATCTACAGGGATATCTAATAACAGAAGGAAGTACAATTCACTTCCTGAAAGCAACTTCCACTGGATTAAAAAGAATTACACACAAGAATTATCCTACAAGTCTAGAGCAAAATTAGAGCCTTACCTGTATCTGTGAATGACTGTATCCCATGTGTTAGATCAACGTTGGTCTTTACTGCACTTTCTGCTTTCTTAAATACAAGCCCAAGAAACCACATTGATACATACCCATTCCTAAAAAAAGAAGATACACAGACCTGAGTTAGGCACAAATACCAGTCATTTGGATTCTGGTACATTTTAGTTGATCAGTTTAGAGTCAGCCCAGACTTAATTTCTCAGAGCACTTCTCCCTGAACTGCTCCCTTTAAAAAGACCTTACATGCTCAGGACCCTGCCAGAAAGGTATTGAACCTCTCTCACCAATGGGCTGAGGGAAATGAAGATACACATTGGCCAAAC
Organism: Aegithalos caudatus; assembly: GCA_013389925.1. Taxonomy (NCBI): domain Eukaryota; kingdom Metazoa; phylum Chordata; class Aves; order Passeriformes; family Aegithalidae; genus Aegithalos; species Aegithalos caudatus. The sequence continues at coordinate 967,142 of WEIU01001089.1, read as the reverse complement.
TGTACTTCAGAAAAGTAACAAAACTCACTGTTTATGGAGAACTTCATTGCCAGGGAAAGACTGTGGCTGCACGTGTGCAATAGTTATAAATTCGTTCCTTTCCAAGTTTCCAACCAGCACACGGATTTTAGACTCAACAAGGCCAATCCTAATAAAAACAAGAGGTATTTTATTAAATTTTAACTGTATCCAGCTCAGTTAGATGTCTTTTTGTAATACAATGTTAACCAATCAATAAGGACCAAGTTTCATATAGCTGAGCAGACACTAAATCTTTATATCACATACACACCCTGTAATTTGAGATGTTTCCAGTGACATTTGTGCTTTTGTTTCTAAAGACAGAGACAAGTAAGCTCTACATGTACTCTGAACAGTTTAATTATAACACTTACACCTGTAACCTATGATGAAAGGAACAAAAAGCAGAGCCCAGCACCTCTGGGGTGCAGTAAAACTCCTTTTTCCACAAGAATCAAAGAGAACAGTGGTTTTAAAAAGGCTCAAGCACAACTGTTCAGTTACATCCAAGTAAAGACACAATTCTTCCTGCAGATTGATGAGTGAAATTATAAAAACAATTACTTTAATAAACAAATTATCTAGTCAGAAACTTCCCTAAGAAATGAATCACGACCACAAGGGCTTTAATTTCAATAAAGTACTTTAATTTCAATAAAGTACTTCTACCTAAAACTCTGTTAACTTTAAAAGCAGGCATAAATCCCTATGTTCTTCAAAAGCATCTTATGTTGAATAACAGAGACGTTATCTACTTCCAAATTCACTCAAGAATAGGTGAATTAAAATTTTTCTTATAATAAACTGAACCAGGTTTATCTTCTGCTTATCATTTTCCCAAGCTGCAAAACTGGAAAATTTGCCTCTATTTCTGTCACTGAAAAAGCATCAGCTCTTACCACGGCCAGAATTTCCCGTTTTTATTGTGAGGTATAATAAGCTTTGTTCACTCAAGAACGTTTCACATTAAAAGTTATTTGGCCCTCTGCCCATACACCTTGTTGTACACAACTGTGACTGATACCAAGCTGCAGCAGATAAGAGTTTTAGGTGAATATATTAGGAAGTGCAGATAAAAGGTATTACCTATTAAAACTATTTTTAAACATTAAGCGATCTTTTAGAGATGGCACAAGAATAATTTGACTTAAAGCACAAGCTTTAAATTAAAGGTGCCCTCAGAATGAGTGCCTGTTACAGAGAGATGTTTTGCTTCCTTACTTGAGAAAAACAAGCCAAGTACTAAATTTCTTAAAGAAACCCACTGGAAAGTCAATAAACACACACTGCAGTGCCTTAATTCCTCACCATTTCCCCTTATTTCAAAATTCACAGTGACTCAGCACATTCACTTCAGTTAAATAAGTAATTATTGGCAAATCTCCCTTCATTGAAGAAAAGTCTGGAATAGGCTGACTACACACCAGTGCAATCTAGCACTAAATGCAAGCTAGTCCTTAAATATTACAGTAAAACTCTTGATGAAAACAAGTCTAAGGCTCTAGAACAGTGGTCTTCAAAGCAGGGAGGGAAGGGGCTGTATTCCATGCCTACTTGCACAGTTACAGACTTTGTTTGTTAACACAATTAACAAAAATATGGTGCAACATTGATCTGAGTTTCAGTTTTAGCAGTGGACCCATACTTAAAGCAGCACTTACCAGTTTAAGTGATGCTCTTCTGTAAAGGCACTGGCAGTCAGCACGATGTAATGTCTAGAAAAAGAAAGGAAAATGAGTACACTAGCTCAAGACTTTATTCTGCGTTCTAAATAACAGATGATAGTTTTTTTTTGGGGGGGTGGGTAGGAAATATGGTGTGAGTGGCACAGGACAGCTTTTCCTATCTTCCATATGCTTACACATACCAAAATTTATGACTACTTCCAGTTTCTTTAAAAACCCCTAAACTGAAACATGTCAATACAATTTTCTATTTAAATCCCAAGTTAAAACTCATCATGCTAACCACTAAGTAAATAACTTCAAGTTCAGACAACAGATTGCATACATACTTGTACTTCTGAAAGAAGTTCAGTGGTTCAAAGAGCTTTGACCAGTCTGATTTTCCTTTGAGAATCTCATCTGTAACTTCAAGACCTACAAATATGGTTGAAAATCTTATCACTATTATTTAAAGATTACCATGACAAACTTTAGAAGACTGTAACAGTAACTGACAGGGAAAAAAAAAAAAAAAAAAAAAGAAGCAGGAATTCCCCTGACACAATGCAGATCCTACAACAGCTCATTGGAAAACTGGTCCCTTATTTCCTGCAAGGGGCATATTTCCCAGAGAAACACCTCACTGAACAAAACAAAATCAGGTAACATGGTTCCATAGAGCAAGAGTGACACTGTTTAATAAGCACAGAATGTACTTTACCACGTTGGAACTCCTCTACCATGACTGCTCGTGTTGACACAGACACGTTGTATGTGGAGTTCTGCTGTGGATAGGCGGGGGTGATGATGGGCATCACATGGTACCGGTCTGATAGGTTCACCTGGGAGGTGACAACAGCTTTGTTTAGCACCAGCTTCGGTCAGAATGAAGCTTTAAAGCTTCTGATCTCAATGGCTACCTACCCTAGGGTCCCAGACTGGTAAATTAAGAAAGCTCTCTTCAAGTCTTTTCAGCAATACTGGCTTTGGCCAATCCCTACAGAAGAAAAAAACAGTAAAGTGTCCATTCTAAGCTCTGCAATTCTGGGCTGCACAGGATGTTGTCAATGTACATCTTGATATAAATAACTACAAGTGTTACTTCTTTTTTGCAATTTAAAATGAACAGCTTTTACCATTTTGAAAAAATCAAGAAGAACTTGTTAACGAGAGTAGAGGCCAAAGCATTTGGGTAGAGTTGACATATTCTTGCTACCAGCATTGCCCAGGAGACTCCACCAAGAAATCCCAAGATGTTGGAGTAAACACCACGTCCTAGAATAGATACCACACAGTTAAGTCTGTGGTCTTTCAAATTGGAAACACCAGCTGCACAACCTATAAAATACTTAATACATTTCAGCCTCTACATCATTTATTTTTGCAGCGCAGTGAGGCCAAATTGCTGGTTCTCACAGTGATGAGAAAAAGAATCAGTACAAACCACTTCCCAAAATATTGCTACTGTGAAACTTGCTTGTGCTGCTACACCTACTGCTTCACTTCAATTCCCCTTAAGAGAAAGGTTCTGCCATCCTTCTAGTACTTGCTCTAGCCACGTGGGCAAATGGGACTTTCTTATTCCTTTTACACTTAATTGGGAACTTTTATCATTTGTAGTCAAGTTCCTGATAAGCAATGCAGCACTGTCTCATAAGCACTCCCCTCTTCTCTGAACTCCACCTCCACCAAAAAAAACACACGGAATTTACCACACGGACAGGCCACAAACCTAAAGGGAAAGGGTTTTAACAGAACCACTGTCATTTAAACAGCAATCCAAGGCTGAGGTACATCCAGTAGTGGAGCGTGAGGTGTCTCTGAAAAGCCCAAAGATCCCAAAGCAGCCCATCACTCACGTTTTGCCCACAGTTTAACTGCCCGGAGCGTGAGCCGGAAGTTCTCCAGGTTGGGCACCAGCCGCAGAATCTCATCTGTAACCCTGCTGCCTGCGAGACAAAAGGCAAAACACACAAGTTCCAGTAACAGGGACAGGTCAGGTGCTCCTACACAGCATCAACAGCTCACACCTTATGGCTCAAGTGCAGCAAAGCAGGCTTGGATTATTTGCTTTGTATTAAATTACAGATTACACGTAACATTCAGCATTGCCTTAGGAAACTGGTGCCCTCAACAGCTTTTTCACAATTTAGACTACAACTAACAACTTTTAAATAAAGCCTCTACACAGGATGTTCTGGCCATAAACTAACACAAGAAGCTCCCCCTCAGCACGAAGAGGAACCTTACATGGCAGCGTGGCAGAGCACTGGAACAGGTTGCCATGGGAGGTCATGAAGTGTCCATGTCTGGAGGGATTCAAAACCCACCAGGACACATTCCTGGGTCAGCTGCTCCAGGTGACCGTGCCTTAGCTGGGGGATTGGACTGCATGATCTCCACAAGTCCCCTCCAACAACCCTAAATATTCTGTGATTCCAGAAGCTAGGTTTCTTTTGACAGGCAGCAACCATTAAACCAATTGGTGCTAAACATCGAGCAAGTCAGACTTCAGGTATTTTAATTACTTTTTAAAACTGAACTACATTGTTTATAATTCAGACATGCTTATCAAGTGCCCTACTTAGTCATCTGAATTTCTGGGGCAAACTGGAGCACTGCTCTCACAAAACAATCAAACAAACATGACACACAAGTCTGTGTAAACACACAACTTCTTGAAATACCTAAATTTAGGCCCGCTGGTTGCCTCATCAGAACTCAAGTACACTGGAGATCAGTCTCTGCATCTTGTACAGAAATGTGAGTTGTGTAATGTGCATTCTATGCCAATTTAAATGTCTTTATAAAAGTGTGCAGAACAGGCTCACCATTTAAGCTCCGTATGCATCTGATATCCAGGCTTTTGAGGCATGAGTCATCCCTGAGATCGAGATCATCAGAAACTGTTGGCAATGACAACTTTGCAAACACGAGATCAATCTTCAAGAGAAAAAGGTTTCAAACATGACTTACAATGCAGCACTGTTTGCAAACAAGATGTTACTGAGGGTCACTCATGTTGTTAACATTTATAATTAGAATTATTATCTAATTTAGAATTAGACCATAGATATTTATTTGCCAGAAAACAAGAAAATTGCTCTAAGTTCCCTATTTGTTTACAAAACCACCTCTTTTTCTAAGCTAGGGAAAGGAAGAGGGTTGTTTCAAAAAAAGTTAGAAAGGTTACTATGAACTTAGAATTCTTACTAAAAGGAAATTTTAAATTAACCATAAAATTAAGACAAATTCAAATCACCTCAACTATACTTCAACAAATAAGAATGCATTTTCTTTAGGCTGTAAGGGCTTAAGCATTTGGTTCTTAGTTTAATTTGAGGCATGCAAATTATTCTGTGAATGTCTGTACCAGATAAAGGCCACAAAGAGGTCATTGAGTAAGTGTCTTCATGATAGTAATACCAAGCAGTGACTTGCTTAGGTATTACAGCAAGTGGGTATTTATTCTCTGCATGAAATGTGTTCCTGACAGAAGGATTCCTGCAGCTGATAAACTGAGGCAGGAGTCCAATAAGTAGTTTTACTTTCCATTTTCCATTGTTGTTTGTCTCACAGGGATTTCATTTTTGATTTGAAACAAAACACCAGGAGATTTGTGCAGGGAGCCACAACAGAAACAGCCCCTGCAGAAAGGGAGCTCTTGTCAGAGCTCAGGGGAGTTAGCAAGGACACTGCCTCTACTCCCACTCTGCACATCCTTGGGAGATAAATGCCACCCAAGCAGGCTACCCTGGTCTGCAGCACAGGTTTAAAAAAAGATGTCCCTCATGTTCCCACGCTTGCCAGGCTAGCTAGGGGCTTATTTTCCTAGAAAATCCCATTTTACTTCTTCTGGGATAGGTTGTGGTCAGGTTATTTAATTACAGTTTCCTAAATATGCTGCAAGGTACTGGTACCAATAACCTCAAAAAACAGCAGGATCATAAAACCCTGAAAAAGTTATCCTACTCCAAAGGAAAAAAATAAAATCTCACTTAAAGGAGAAAAATAACCAAATCAGAATTAAAATTCTTACCTCAATGCCATCAAACTCAAATTTGATAACTGGTACATATGCATCCTCAATGGCCTGTGAAGGAGAGGATATCTATAATAAGATATATTTCAAGCTTCTCCTATACTATGATAAAATAGAGAATTTATGCTGAGCTACTCAGTACAAAGACGGAGTTCCTTCCAAACAAAAAAATGCTAAGAACTCTCAGGCAAAATAGCACTACTGTGGCACCAATACTAGATTTTATTAAAAGATCTTATTTAGGCAAGGGATTCAGAGGCTGATCATGTAATGTAACAAACAGTGCACAACAAACCGTCAGTATCAGTGGCTGTAAGTCCTTACTACATCCAAGGTGAAAACACAGCTTCCAGAGACAACCTTGCTTTTTGATATAGCTGACTCATTCCCAAAACACAGGGAGGGGAGAGGGACCACAAAAAACTCTTACATGATGTAGTCACTGGGGAAAGGAGCCAAGAGCTGGACAGCAACATTCTCATGCTGCATACACCAGTATGTTAGAGGGTACTCAAAACTGATTTAACTTTGGCTTGTAAGATATTCACTACCAATGCAAGTCTTTAACATGAATATTCTTACTGTAAAATCTACACAATCTATCAAGCAGAGAGTTTACTCACTCTTAGGTTTTTTACTTCCTCTTGATTCTTCAGTTTTTCAAAGAATGACTGAAAAAAATCTGATCTTTCCACATGACTGGGAGCAACACAAAGGGCATCTATGTCTGAACCTGCAAAGAGATTCCATTTCTCCTGTTACTGTTGGGATTCACTTTCCAACATCAGAACTCTGAGCAGGCACTGAAAGTACTACCTTTGGTGTGTACGCCAAGTCTGTAGGAACCAAATGTAAATATTTTCCCACCAACTTGTTCTATTATTGAAGGGGGAAGGTTCTGTGGGTAGAAGAGAAAGTTCAAGATGCACATTATCCTCTGTGCAAGTTTAACTTGCATGTAAGTTATTTAGAAAAACTCTAACAGCCTCTGTAAGCAATGTCTTCTCACTCCCTTACATTTTAGTTTTCTAGGTTGCGATTCTGTTTTTCTGAAATAAATTGAGCTTGCAACTCCAAAAAATTATATAGGTGATGTAGTAGTACTTGTATTAATTTATACAAATTAAAAACTATTATTAGACTTCCCTGCAGCGGAGGCACATAAATTAACACAACCTAAGGGCCATTCAGAGGGCATGTCTAGAAACAGAATTTCAAGCTAGACTGAGTGCTGTAGGTTGTTTGGGGCAAGATTAGTGCCAATTTTACCATCTTTCTCATCCACAATGCTGTGTTTTGGCTTTGTTAACAGCTATGAGTCAACTGATTGGCCAATGCAGGAATTTATTTAGTTCCCCAAAGCCTCTGAGATCTTGAAATATCTTCTGTAACTTATTTCAGTGGCAGTTACTACAGCTCTACTTGACATTTAAGAAGTCAAAAATTGAACTTTAGCACAGATCCCAGTAGCGTCGCCTTTAAATCAAAAGGCTTCAGCTGTTTTGACAAAAACAAACAAAATCTTACCTTGCTTTCAGCAAGTTCTGAAATCCATTCTCTGACAAAGTTATTCAGTTTACCAAGAACAGTTGTCCTGTAAAGAAAACTTGTGCTAAGTTTCCTTTAAAAAACAAACAAACAAACAAAAAAAAAAACCAAACACCAACCCCAAGAGGTTAACAAATTTTAGTCTTGTTATACCTGTGATAGAGTTCTTCCTGATCCTCAAACACCCCAAATGGCTTCATTGCTTCAATCAGCTTCTGAGTATGAATGTGGTCTTTGTCACTAGGAGGAGCCAAGCTAATTGGAGAGGTAAGACCATAGTGCCCTTGAGGCTGGTTCTGCTGCCTGGAAGTACTGGGAGAAAATAAAGGAATGAGTACATAAAAGAAGAAAATCTTATTGGAAAACACCCTTTAGCTTACACTTTACAAAGCCATTTCTGCCCTTTTACCCAATGTTGACAGAAAGGAGAAAAAAAAAATCTTGCTTATCATTTTTAGATGACTTGACCTCACTTAGAACACAACTACTTAAAAAAAAAAAAAAAAAAAGTATTTATGGATGTAAGACGTGATCCAAGATGCTGCCATCTTCACACAATTTATCTGCACTGCTCCAGCCCATCAGAACTAATCACTGGGAAGTGAAAAGGTTTGAAACCCACCAAGGACAATCCTACAGACACCAGAAGTTTTGGACATGTTTCAGTTTCAAATAAAGGATACTCCCAGCAGCTTCCTGATAACACCAAACACGACACTTAAACTTCTTTTAATCAAACATTTTTGTTAGGTTTCTACTCATTCAGGAAGGACATCAGAGTTGATTGTAAAGGCATATAGGTCCGCTAAACCGAGTTGGCACAATAAATTCAGTATATTACTATATAAACCCCTTGCTTTAGAAAGGGGAAAATTGAGAAAAAGCATCTTATTTTACATTACCAGCTGAAACCAGGAGAAGAGAAAGGAGGGAGACAGGAAGTAAGAATGGTGCTTAATGCATCAAGGATCTCAACAGAAACACCAGCAGCAAAAGATGAGACACCCCAAAAGTTCTCATCATGCTCATCAGGGTCCAGACGGAGACCCTAAGGCTCAAGGGATTAATTGTGCCATTGTTTAAGCTGGAAATTTTCCTCCTTTTGCATATGTCCAGCTGGGTTAGGAAAGAGATATTTATACCTATTTAAGGTACCTGACCCCATTCTGGCTGGAACAAGCATAGGAAATGCTCAAAGGCCAGCTCCACCACCTGATTTTTAAAAAGACAGGTTATTATACAGCTCCTTAGTTTTATTTGTTGCCTTTACTCCCTCTCTTTAAGAGATTTTCTCTGAGTATCCATATGTAACTACACACAGAGCTTGTAGTCACCCAGGGTGCTTTTTACCCCCCTTTCCTCTCTCCAAGCCTGTTTTTCAAACTTCCTTCTCTGTGCTTTCCAAAAAGCTGGGAGGGGGGGAAGGTATAAGGACTGTAGTGCTATCAACTGGGGCCCCCGTTTAGAAAAGGTGTTTACTTACAAGCCTAACTAGGTCTTGACCTATATTACCTTGTTTATAGACATTGACGAGTTCCACTTCATAAATAAAAATATTCATAATGAATATTTTCCTTCCTATGATATCATTTTCATAACAAATACAGGAGGAAAGCCTGTGCTTAATTGCTGTGCATTACAACTAAATTAAAACACCTACAGCAGCAACTGCTTCCATGTTTTATGCATTGCTTGCATTGTACGACTTGCACTTCATAAAGTTTGCACAAAACAAGAACAGGATTTAGACTACACCAGCATTTAAGACCTTTCCAAGATACAAAAAGGCACCACCTGCCTTTCATTGCCTCATCCTGCCTACAGATAATGTAACTGGAGATTGACGTAAAGCACAATATCAATTAGATAAACCTAAGCTTATTAACATCAAATATATTTATTATTAATTAAATATTAATATAAAATTCCTCTAGTCAACAGCAGACAGTTTTCAGTTGCTTACACATATTATTGATAGTTTAACCTCATAACTTGAGAGGTGAGGGAAACAACACCTGGAAAGTTTCACTGAGTGAAACGCCATAGAATTTGTTGCCCTTTTGGAATAAAAAATAACTAAAGTCTTACTTTGCTCTCTCGAGCACATAATTACGGGATCTTATGGATCCTGACACACATGGCACACTACCTATTCACCCATCAGCCTTCTGTTTAAACAAGAGCCCTGCTGCAATTTAATATCTTGCCAAATTTTGTTGCAACCTGTGCACCACAGCAAAAACCTCCAATGCGTGTCTGTTCTGGTAAATTACACTTTTACACAAAAAGCCAACCTAAACGGATTTATTGCAGGTTTTGCCCCTTATTTATAGCTTCCCACAGCTGCAAGGCATGTCTCCCACACACACCAAGGGTCGAGGGCTGAGTTCACATTCTGTGGCTCAGGGCGCTGCCTTCACCCATCGGTGCGGGGTAGAACGAGCAGAAAGCAGCTCCTGAGCCACCAAAACCAACAGCAGAAACCGGGAAAAACAAGGAACGAGGAAAAACCCCACCACCTGGGAGCTTCACCGAAGGGAGCCCAGCTCCTCCCTTCACCGCTGCCGCACCAGCTCATGCTGCGCGGAGCCGGCGGGCGGCTGCTGCCAGGTGAAGTCTCCCTGTGCCTGTCCCCGAGGCTCAGGCAGAGTCACTCCTCCGCAGGGTTCCGCAGGACGCGCAGCCCCAGACCAAGGCGCAGCCCCGTTACCGCCGTTCCTCGCCCGCCATTGCCGTTGCTTGGCGACGGCGTCGCCGCCACACGCGGTGAGACCCGGGCGAGGCAGCCCCGCCACCCGCAACTCCACCATTTATTTCAACCGAGAATTCCTCCCCTCGGGCGAGGGCAGGTGCGGCCCCCGCGGCCCCTCGCGGGGCAGCTCCGGCGGGACCCCCCCCTCCCCGCTCCACTGTCCCCTCAGGGCAGGGCGGGAAAGCAGCGCCGC
>WEIU01001089.1:940687-956893 GCA_013389925.1 Aegithalos caudatus | reverse complement strand
GGCCGCGGCGGGGCGTGTCCCCTCACGGCCCCCCCGCCATCCCCTCAGGCAGCCGCCGGGGTCGCTGAGCGCTTTCCCAGGAGTGTGTTCCTTTCCCGTGGCCGATGTTCCTTCCCTGTGGCGCTGACAGCAGAGCCGCCGAGGCTGGGCTAGTCCCCGGCATGAGGCGGTCTCGCATCGCACCTGCCCGCCCCTCCCTCCCACAGGACGTTCTCCCTCCTGATACCTCAGTCCAGGGAGGACGGGTCAAAAAAGAACAGGAATCACTCTCGAATTAGGCTCCAGACAGCCTCCTGACATCCCCTTCCAGAGAGGAGGAGTAAAAAAGAACAGGAATCGCTCTCGAGATAGGCTTCTGCCAACCCCCTGACATCGCCTTCCAGAGAGGACGGGTGAAAAAAACCCCAGGAATCGCTTTCGTATTGTTTTAATCTCATCCAGTAAGTGCAAGCCCAGCATCCCTGGACTACAGCTGGTATCGGGAGGATTTAACACACATTACTAAGGTCAGCAAACAGCTCTGAGTACCCAGCACGCCATTACCGTATATAATTATAGGAACAGTGGTTTGGGTTGTCAGGGTCCTTGGAGATCGTCCAGTCCCACCCCCTCCCACTATCCCGGGTCCTGTCCAAGCCCTGTCCAACCTGGCCTTGGACACTTCCAGGGATGGGACTGCCACAGCCTCTCCTGTCCCAGTGCCTCACCACCCTCACAGTGAAGATTTTTTTCCTAATGTTTAATCAAAACCTACCCTCTTTCAGCTGGAACCCTTCTGTCACTACATGCTCCTTGCCTCATCTTGCCTCGTCTTTCCTCGAAGTCCTGTTCAGGCCACAATTACAATAATTTTGGGCCAACACTGTGTGTGGCAAACTTAAATACTGGGTATTAAATCAGCCAGACTACGTATATGGCATTTAGATGACAATTCCCCACTCACATTCAAGTCTGCAAAAAAGTTAAAAAGTCAAAAGCATAATGCTTCTGTAAAGTTGAATAGACCTTTGGAAAAACTTTTGCCTCCTGCTGTCCCAATGCCTTGTTACATCACAGCTTTTCTCTGAGATTAGCACATGATTTCGCTACTTTTCTGAGTTGTCTGTAGCATCTTTTTTGAGGTAAAGTACGTATTATCTTGCAAGATGCTTTGAAGAAAAACACTCCTGTCCTGAAATTTTAACAAGTTAACAAAAACAAATGTACCTTTAGCAGGATAGTCTTACCTACCCTACTCAATTTAATGGGGATTTAAAAATTATTTTATCTGTTGAACATTCACATGGCAATGTTTGTGGTAACATTTCAGTCTTTGATATGATTGATGCTTCTGCAAGGAGTTACGCTGGTAAAGAAAAACAATCAAGCAGATTTATTGAGAACTTTTGTTAAATCTCTATCCAAACACTTTTTCTTCTCAGAAATTCATTAGGGTTTTCTTTAATGTTTTTATGGTCCTCGCAACAATACAGTGATCCTATGATCAGGAAAACTTGTATATAGCTTTTTTTTTTTTCTCTTTTCTTTTAGGTTCCTACCAGCTCTTTAGTGTGAGGAAAACACCTGCCTTTATTTTTCCTGAATTTACAAGACAAATTACCCAAGTATAAGGGTTTTTTTCTGCTGCATGCTTTAGTACAGCAATAGGAGCTGCACTTGCCCACAGATGTGATGGGAGGTTTTTTAATGGAGAACTGATACTTTCCTTTAAATCACCTGGAACATTTAGGAAAAAAATTAACAGCTCATCAAGCACAGAACTTTTTCTTCAGGTACAACTCCAATGTTAAATAGAAGTGAAGACTAATCAAGCTTAACCATCTTCAGTGCTCAGCTAATAAAGAGAAAAGTTAGGAGCTGTTTGAGAAATAGAAAGTGTTAAAGCTGGAGTGAGATGGGTGAGGTCTTAATGGTGGCTAGAGCTTGGATTCACAAGTAAAATGCTTTTTCTGGAAAAGGGACAGTGCTGAGAAAAATAATTACATTGTGTTTTTGTTGTTGTGGAGTTTATGAATTTTAGTTTCCAGTGTTACATGAGGTGACTGGGTTAGATCTGTGAGTAGTTTGCGTTTTTTGGGGGTTTTTTTGTTGTGGTTTTTTTTTTTTTTTTTTAGAGCAAATAAGGATCTCCAGTTGTCTGCCATTTATTTAGCCTAGCATTAGTTAGTAACTGTTAGTTATTTGCCTCTAATGTATAACTGCTGCACTCTGCCCACATAACTTCCAGTTTTATGCATAGCAGTGACTAAACCACATCATATTTCAGAGTGTGGAGTCTGAGGACAGTTTGTTTCAAGGGAGTGCTTTCCATTACTGGGTGTGTTACTTTAACTTCAAAATACTTTTGTGTAGCACATAGGTTATAGAAATGTCTAAGAACTAATTAGATATTGTAGTTAGGGTTTTTTCCTGGTGGGTATCTATGTCATCCAGCTTGAGAGTGATGTGAAATGGGGCTGGGGTTGTTTGGGTTTATTTGTTTTATTTTTTAAATTGCTGCTATGTTGTCAAGGAGTCAATATCCTTCTCCATAATAAAAATGAGGTGATATCTGAGTAGTTTTAATCTGTTACAAGGTATTGCTGAATTATGGAGAGGTGCTTTATAAACACCTAGGCTATGCATTTTCACGTGTCAGAGTCTGTATATATAATTTTAATCTAATCTGTGAAGTTAATGATGTTAGTGTGATGTGGTTTATAAAGCACTTGTGGGAGACCCACATTTGATAGACTTGTGAAGTTTGACAGTCTACTTATTACTGGATGAAAGAAGTTGTGTGTATATTCCTTATAACCTTGCTGTTGTTGTTTCTTACCCCTTTTCCACTTGGGTCTATTCAGGTGCCACAGTGTATTCCATGGGGAATTTTGCTTGTAAATACCTGTTCCTTTTCAGTGGAAAGTGGTGACCTTGTCCCCTTTTCCCTCTTTAAAAGGTGTTTTTATCTCAAGTGAGCTAATTACCCATTACTATTTTATTTGGTAAAGTGCTTTGTGATTATCACATTTAAATGTTATAAAATTTTAATGATTAAAGATGAATGAGCCTAAACAGATTTTTTTTAAGGCAGCTCTGGAGGAATTTGGGGTTTATGCATGAAAAGTTATATACCTGCTACTGCACCTGACTCTGCTTCAACATGTGGAATATGCCTGAGAGGGAGACTGCTGCAGAGAAAATATTTGTATGGCATTAAAATATTGTCCACATCACAGAAATTTATCAGAAAAAACAGTTTATTCAAACTTTGTATTTGTGCAGAGAATGTTATCTGTGTAATGTGCTATATTTCACTGGAGAGATTTTTGTCAGCAATAATTTGTATATATACATTTAGGCTCTGATGAATATCAGCTAAAATACGAAATTCAATTCTGGAAAGCTGCATTTTGTAATAAACGTTCCCAGGATTCACTAATCTGTCACATGGAAGATCTATGTTGAGAGATAACACTGAACAGCAGAAGGTGGGCTTACTCAAGACAGACCTTGGATGGATTTAAATAGGTGGTGGCTGAAGGATTTGAGTACTTTTTTGTTGATTTGGTGTTATTTTCCTTTCTTTTTGAATTTCATCAATTTACTGAAGGGCTGAATTCTGTAGAGCTGTAACCTTACAAGCTGCTGAGAACTGTAAATGCATAGAACATTTTATATTTTAAGCCAGTCCTAGCTGCTGCTGAGACACCAAGCTTGCCTTGGAGGGCATCCCTTTGGGGCTGTACTGTTAGACTGCCACTTGTCCTTCCAGGCTGGCTTTTCCTAATGGTTGTTAGCTCCTCACAGGGGCCATTCCAGGGGATTCTTCCCTTCGCTGCAGTCACTTGGTAGGATTTCCACTGGTAATGAGCCAGCAAAATGGAACCTCTGCTTTGCTTTCCCGGGGAAGTTTTGAATGCTGGTGGCCTTGATGTTAAATTTGTAGTGCTCTCCCCTGCCCATCCGCAGCAAAAGGTTTCACTGGACCTGCACAGGCTCGCAGGGCAGTGCAGCTGTCACCAGGAGATGGATGGGTCACTCCCTGCTCTTGCTCCCAATTGAAACAGAGATTCATGCCGGTGTTACCAGCTCCTAAAACAGGTTAGTTAATGGGAGCTAACTGTGAGCTCACTGAAGCAGCACTAATCGCACTGAAGTGTCTGTCTTTGATCAGCTCATTCTCTCTCAGCAGGCCGAAAAATAGCCACAGGACAGGAGTGCTTGGTTTACAATCACGGTAATTTTGCTTTAGGTTTGTCTTTAGCTGTTGGAGATTAATGAATCAAAAGGGTGTTTAAATTTGCCACCAGTTCTCTTCTAATCACTTGGCAGTATTATTTCTGGCTGTTTTCTGCTTTGATTACCTGAGCCAGTCATCCAAAGGACGCTGCTGTTCTGCCATCTGATAGTGGGGTACGGCTTTAAATGTTGGGAATTGGCAAGATGATAGCAGAGGCTGTTCAGGATTTTTTGATTTTCCAGCTGTTTCCTAAGCTGTGTATTTGTTGCAGCCATGTCCAAATCTACCATGTCCCTTTCTTCTTCACTCATTTTTGCCCATGAAACAGTGTTTGGTTTTTTTTTTTTTTTATTCCACTGGCATGCATTGGATGTGGGGATGGTATATTTGGGATATCTACTTATGGGAGAGTGGCTGGGACCTGTGATGCTTAAGAATGAGCAAAGGGTCTGCTTGACAAGGTCTAAGGATGATAGCATTTGAATAAGCAGCTGGCATAGGGAATTAGAGGTTTCTTCCATTTCTTGGGGTTTCACTCTCAGGGCAAACCTTGTGTGGTGAAGTGTTTGCATGTCCTAAGAAGAACCTGAGTATTGTGGTTCTGTAAAGATTTGATTTGAGCTCTGGTACCTTCCAAAGCTATTAAGTGCATAAATTCCTTGCCCTTTCAGTTTTCCTTTAATGTGCTTCCTTTTGAGGAGGAAAATTGAGTGAAAAATGCACTTGTAATTTAAGATTACTCCTTTATAACAAGAACAGTGATCTCTGCTAGCTGCACCTGAAGAAGAAAAAAATCTTGTGTGGTAGGTATAGGTTCAGAAAGTCTCTTGGGTCAGAAATAGTTGCCAGGAAGGTATTGCCCAAGTTTAACATGATAGGGCTCTTGTAGTTTTTTAATTCAGCATACTACCTTCATTTTGCAGGTAGTCTGTTTTACAGGAGTACTGAAGAAGTGTGACTTGTTATTGTTGAAAAAGTATTTTCTCTGACCTGAACAGAAGTTTCCACAGATTAATATCTTTATGGAAAGCTTTACATGGAGAGCAGATAAGTGTATTTTTTAAAATTTTCTTGGTTAGGAAGATTATTGCATTTTTCTTTACTCCTCTGATAAGAGGGACCCAAGTCCTTGGACAGCTGCTGATGTGTGACACTGGTACTGTTCCAGTTCCATTATAGTGTGAACGTGGCTGTGAGCCTGTTTTTGAGCATTAAAGCCTGATGCTAATACCCCTGATACACCATCTCTTATCATGTTGAGGAGTCTTCTTTGTCATGAATTCATTAGTTTCATGCAGAGATCGTATATAATTCTGATTGCTGCTTGCAGGGAAACTTTAAAGAGGGGAATGGATACTGATAATTACAGAAACACCTCAATTGTATGTGCAAGTGGGGAGAAATTTTCATATCCATTAACCTTGTAGTAAAACTCTGTTGAAGGGTTTTTTCCCCCTCACCTTTTTATATGTGATGGTGTTATGCTCAGCTTCATGCAGAAACAGGAAAAGAGGGCATAAGTAGAGCTCAGCTTCTTTTAGAGGATTTTGTGATTTTGGCACTTGTATCCAGTCTGTTGCATTGTTTACAGGCTTTCTTTGTTGTAGTTGATGAAGTAAACCATACATAATTGATAATAATTTATTTTTGAATAGTTGTTTAGTCTGGGAATTTATGTGCAAGGTAATCATGGAAGCAATGCTTTCTTATAAGTCTTTAAATAAACAAAAGTTAACTGAAAAAGAAGAGGAGATGAAGCAAAGGAGAGTGACAAGTAATGGGCTGAAAAGTTAGGAAAAAGCAAGAGGAACCTTATAGAACAAAGTTACTGCATTTGTGTAGTTTATGTGCACGTCCTTTAGGATTTCTTGGTTATCTGTGTGTGTACAGGTGGATATGCATACTCAATTACTTCTGCCTGGATGACTGGCAAACTAACAT
Organism: Aegithalos caudatus; assembly: GCA_013389925.1. NCBI lineage: Eukaryota > Metazoa > Chordata > Aves > Passeriformes > Aegithalidae > Aegithalos > Aegithalos caudatus. The sequence goes on along the minus strand of WEIU01001089.1, from coordinate 950,730 downwards.
AGGGTGAAATCAATAGTGCATACAAATATACAAGTGTTTCCTGATATGTTCAAGATTTTAAGACATTTTTTAAAAATTAACAAACTTTGAAAATTTAAGATTTTAATTTTTAAAATATGTATTCTTTTAGCTAGAGGTAAAAATTGAGTGAGAGAATAGAAAGCAAGAGACAAGCAGGTGAGCAATGGATTAGATGTGCATGATGTTCATGACAACTGCTTTTAAACGAGGCAGTCCAAGGTCTGCCTCAGGAACACTGCCTGGGATGGGCGTTCCAGTGTGTGGGTGAAATGCTGAAATGTTGTTGAGCTCCTGAACACAGGGTTCATTCTTGTCTGCATTGACTCAGCGAGAAGATGAAGGTTTCCTACTTGGGATAAATATAACTTACTCCTGGTGTTGGTTTTCTTTATGCTGTATGAAAAGAAGAAAATGGAAATTGTGCAAATAAGCCCCCACACTGTCTTTATTGTACTTTCATCCTACTGGTTTCTCCTAAGTAATGTTTTGTCCCTTTTCTGTTAAAAAATTTCATTCTAGTCTGAAANAAACAGGGCCTGGATCAATATTTCACTAACAAAGCAATGCTGCTTTTTTTTTTTTTTTTTAATATATATATTTTTTCCCCTTGCTTTGCAGGGGTTTCAAGCAGCAGAATAAAAGAGAGATGTTCACAGGGAAGATTGATGGAAAGATTTCAGAAGCATGGCATTACTGTTTTCTGAGATTATTGAAAATTGATTCACTAGGAATTTGTTGCCACATAAGTTTTCCATTTTTGAAGCACTCAGTTTTCCCTAGGAAGCACTTATTTAATTGGTGTTAACCAGATATAGTAACTCCTTTCTGGGATCGCTGAGTTCACTCTTTAAGGAAAAGTCTCTAAGGTGTTCTTTGCTATTTTGCACAGGAGTATTTAATTATTCCAGATATTTAAGAAATAATGCTAACTTGTGCAAGGCTGCTTTTAATTATGCTCTCATCTGCCAAAATTTGGGACTATTTTACCATAATGTGGGAATAGGGACAAGTGTGGTATTGGAGTCACACTTTAATCTTTGTGATGTGCTGGTTGTTTGCAGAGGTGCTACAGGAAAGTAAAGCTAAGAATTCATTACACAGCTAAAATCAGACACATCTCGGTAAATAAAATCATTTTGGTCACAACAACATAGCCACAAAAATAGTGCACCATGTTGATTGCTGAAAACTTGGCAGGGGGAAGAAATGTTCCATCACAACTGTTGGAAAAGTGGAGGGAGCAGCTGGTTTCATCTGTTTGTGAATTTTCCATGTAGCCTACATCTGTGCAAGTATCCTTTTTGTTAAGCTGCTGGTTCCTTCCCTGGTGGATGACCAGCAGGTTCTTCATATTTCTGTGTCCTCTTGTGTAATGTGTGTGAGTAAAAGCACTGGATGTGCTCTGTGCCTGAATAAATACAATTAGTTGCAATGTTTCTAGAAAGCAGTAAGTTGCTGCTAAAGCAGGAAACTTAAGGCTTCTGCCGGGGTTTTTATTTGGTGTGTGATCCTTCTGTGTTTCATAGTGTGTGAAGTGGACTCTGCTGTGGGTGAGGAGCATGGCAAGGGAAGGGCTGAGCTCTGAAGCCCAGGGCTGAGAGCTTCTAGCAATGAAACTACAGCAATCTTGATTCTCTTGTGTGAGAATCATCCTCATTGTGGCATCCACATGAGCACAACTGAATCTGTGAGCTGTCTGGTTTTGCATTAGGATTTCCTTCAATGCCCACAAATTCTTGAGGCAAAAATCAGGAAGTAAAATTAATTTTTTGAGGCATAAATAAAGCGGTGAGGCATTCAGGTGTTTCTGTGGTACGTGTTCTCCACCCCTAGTTAGTCATGGCTGTGGAAGGAACCTACTTGCCAAATAGTTGATTCATAACTATGCTGTGTAAATCTTGTTATCAGGTAATAGTATGAGGCAGAATGTAAATTCTGGGTGAAGGTCTCTCCTAAAGGCTGGGCCTAAAGCAGTAACAGACTCAGATCTGTAACTGTTACCCTGCAGCTCAGCATCTTGATGGTTATTTTTACTCATGTAGAAATCTGTATTTTTCACAAAGGAAGAGACATGCATAGACTGCCCTGCCCCTTTCCTGGGACTGTAACTTTATAAATTGAATTTTTTTTTCTTTAAACTACATGTGGATTCATTTCATTTATCCTTTCATGTGCCCCATCAATGAAGCACGTAGGAAGATAAAAGTATTAATTACCTTCAACTACTAAGACTGAGAATAAATAGGTTTTCATATTGCTAGTTTCATACTGTACTATAATTAACAGCATCCAAGAGTGCAGAACTTGAAACAGATTAGAAAAGAAACCTCAGTGCTATTCAGCTTTTACCTTCAGCCCTGCAGCCTTCCAAAAAGTATACAGTGGATTTTCAGTCTAGTGGATATTTCTTAGCTGGCAACAGATAAAAGCCTTCCGTTTCCTGGGAGAGAACCAGAGCGTAGCAAAAGCTGGTTGCATAGCCACTAGTGGAATCCCTTTAATACTGGCTAGGTGATCTTGAGAATTTTTAAAATAACAGTAAGGAGAATCTCATTTCAGTGAGGCAGAGTTCATTCTTGATAAAGGGCTTTCCAGAAACTAGTTCTTTGTAACTATAGAAACACCTAAATTTTCTAATCTTTGATGGAGAATGAGAACAGACTTTGCTGAGTTCTCAGTAAATCCCAGAGCTGATAGTGAATGCTTAACACATTGAGTGTAGTAGGAAAGAGGCTCTTTGGAACTTGCTTCCAGTAAAACATTCTCTAAATCAGAGTAATATCCTTATGAGGCTGCTTAATAATGAAAAAGGTGGTCAGAGGAATGTAGTAGTGAATGTCCTTGGAGCTGAGAGAAAAAAGCTGAAGCAATGTAAAATAATTTTCTGAATCTTCCAGAAAATTATTCTCTCTGTCCACAGCACTGTTTTATAAAACTGGGAATCAAACCCAACTGTACTTCTTTTCCACTTAAAGAAAAAAACAAACTTTCGCTAACACTTAACAGCAGTGGAAATGATACTTACTGCTATGGAGACAACTAAAAAATCTGTATGATATAAGGAAGATGAAAAGTTACTTTAAATCTACAGCTTTAAAGATAGGAGTGCAAGTCACCAAGAAAGTGAGCATCCTACTTAGATTTGAACAGAATTTGGTATGGAGTCAAATTCAGGTGAAAGGGTTACATCCTGAACCTGAACTTGTTCTTCCAATTCTGGTAGAAAAATTGTTGCTGTGCTGTTGTCAAATAGGAAGAAAAAGCAACAGATGGAGCAATGAGAAAGACTTCCTTGATGGTGCTTCTGGCTTTTGTTGTACAGGGATCTTTATTTTGGAACACTCCCTCCTGTAGATAATAGGCTTCAGAATGTTTGTGGAGGAATCCAGGGAGGAAAACAGAGTTTAAAAATTTTAATATGTGCTAAGTCATACCACACTGAAGTAAATGGAGTGACAAATCATAAGGTATTCAGAGTGGCTGTTCCTAAATACTATATTCAATGCCATGCTTTGCAAAGAGTTTCCTATTTTCATGTAGCTCATGTTACTGAAAAAGGATGAGCTGGAGAAAATCTGCATATGTAATCAAACTTGTATAGTTTAATTGCAGCCACCTCAAGCACGTCTGTGAAAACTGCAATTTTTGCATGGGTAAGGCCCCTGCCATTGATGAGTTCCACTGATCCAATGCCAAACTTCATTTGTAAGCAATATTGCTTGAGAATGATGATTCCTCTCTCTACTACTTCACCAAAGGGAGACTATAACATGAATGTAGTTTCTTAAAATTTTTCAAGTTAGACATGCAATGATTCTTTTATTTAAGATGATATAGCTTTAATAGGAGATATGTGGCTAAATATCCATGCAGGTCATGGAAAATATAGTAGCTGGATTGAAACAAGCCATAGTGACCCCAATAAGCACTTTAAATCCAGTAACTCAGTCCTGTTAGAGGAAACCTAACCAATGGTGTGAAACCTGGAATTTGAAATGAGTCAAATTATTTTTCACTGATGCAGAAGGAATCTTTCTTTCATGAGAGAGAGATATTTCTATTTTTTGGGAGAACAGCAGGATTTTTGATATTCTTGTTTTGACAACTGTAAGTTAACTTTGTTTAAATTTTTTGTTTTAACTTCTTATTGGGTCAGGTAAAAATTTTTCTCCCAGATTTGACATGAGATTTCTCCCTGTGCTGTAATTTCAATTGTCATTCTGTGCTGCTGGCTTAACTCTTGTGCTTTTTCAGCTGAATAAAACATCTTGCAATTGTCAAGACTGTTGTGTATTATTAATTAAATACCATAAGCACATCTGTCTCTGAGAGAAACAGGCTGCAGTTTCAGTTAATGGTCGTTGTATAGAGTGAGGATCAAGAAGAGTGTGCTCATCTCTGTTTTCCAGGATCACACAGGCACAGGGATGTGCCTCTTGCTTGAACTACTGAAAGAAAAATTGATACCAACCAAGATTGATAATGCAGCCCCCCTTCAGTCAGTGCTGACTGTCGGTGAGAGGCTGAGGCTGGCACTGCTCTCTGCAGGTGTCTGATGTCTCTCTCCAAGCTTGTCAGTCCCTCAGACAGTCCCTGAGGTCAGGGCAGAGTCTCTGGTGCATGGCAGTGCAGCTGTGCTGCTTCCAGTTCTGCTGCCCGGCATGAGAGAAACCCTAAACTGGGATCTGCCTTCTACCTTGTTATTTGTTTCTCTTGGAAATGCCTTACTTGATACATTGTATGATTTAATTTGTGGACTTTTCCCCTTTTGTTTTTCAGGCTGAGATAGCAGTCCTCTGGAAGAGCTGGAAAATACACAAGTAAGTTTTTCGTTTTTTGGGGTTTTTTTCCTTCCTCCTCTGAGTCATCTTTTGGAAGACCACGTCATTTGCCACTGTCTGTCTAGAGAGCTCAGACTGACTTCCTAACACTGGAATTTAAATTGTTTAAGATCAGGTGGTGAGCTTTTCAGAATCCTGGAAGAATTTCAAGTCCTGTTTCAGGTTTCACTGCAGACAAAGTTGAAGCAAAAGTGCTTTTGAACAGTTTTTGCTTTCTGTCAGCATCAGTAAAAAAGCCTTGAGATTTTGGGTGGGAATCTAGAGAAATATGTCTTTTGAGTTTTTTATTAGAATTTGTATAACTAGAGGCAGAAGAATAGCAGTCTATTTTTAATTGACCTTAATATCATGTTTTGGCCAGCCTCTGCTCAGTTGCATGATTGCAGGTGGCCTGGATTTGTGCTGTACCTTCAGCAGGGCAAAGAGCAAAGAGCTTGCAGAGATTAACCTGTGCAGACACCTGCAAAACTTTCCATCCATCAAAGTGGAAGAGAATGAGCTTTTACAAAGTGTGTGGTTCTTGTCTGAAACTTCCTTGTGCCAAGTGTTCTTCTCCCAAAGTGATTTTTTTCTGACTCATGTCCCTGCACCACCCCCCCCCCCAAACAAAAAAAAAAAAAAAAAAAGTTAGTGATCTTTCTAAAAAATAATGAACAAAGGATGTGATCGTTCTGCAGGGAACTGAATACAATACTTGACGTCCAGAGTGTTGATTTTCCTGGGGAAAAATACAAGCTACTACTCCCTCTCCTGGCTTCATAGGGGAAATATATGGAATTGTCAAAAGGGGGCATTCTTGCTTTTTCAGACAAATGAAAAATAAGTCATAAAAAAGTGTATAGTTAGACCTGTCATTTAGGAAGAGTAGAAATTGCTCAAGCTGAAAGTCTTTAGCCAAAGCAAATATAACAGATGGAATATTAAATATCAGAAGTGATTTGCAGACCAATTTAATCCTTTCCTTTGTGGACAGAGGTTTTATCTATTTCACCTAAGGTTTACTCAAAGCTTTTGTTAATTGATGAAAATGCCCACTGCAGTTATACGTGCACTATCTGTGTCTAGAATTACATATCCCCTCCCACTGTCATTTAACTCTCAGGGGATAATTCTCTGTATCTGTGAAAATATAAATCTTTCAAAGTCCTGCTAGTCTGTATAAGGATTTTCTATAACTTATTTTACACTTTGTTCTGGCATGTGTAGAGTTACCAAGTGAGAGTTGAACAAACTGTGTATTCTTCTAAAAAACTCTTGAAAGGGCAAATTGTAATGTATAACTAATCTGGAAGTAGCTCTGGAACCTGTGAAGTTACTGATGCCCTGGGTAGCCCTTGCTCATGGAAACAAAAGCAAATCCAGGACTGACTATGCAAATAGAGAATGATTTTGGTTTTAAGCTTCTGTGTTAAGAGGTGTCATCAAAGATATTTACTTCTAAGTTTGCCTGAGCATTTATGGATTAAACCTGTTAATAAACAGGTTCAAACAGGCACTGATAATTCCTGTTTGTAACCAAATTTTACTCTGCTCTCAGGTATTTCTAGTAATTTTATTTACTCTAGTGTTATGGTCATTATGATTAGGTAGATTCTTCATATACATGGTAATTAATATGCTGTACCTTTAATATTCTGGATCAACTAGGGGAAAGCAAGCATATGACCTGTATTAAAAAACTCTCATCTGAAGATATCTTTTTTTTTTCCCCCTCTTGCCTAAGGAATAATTTTCTTTGTAATTCAGTTTATCTAGCTAGTGCAAATAAAAATTACTTCCGCCCTAAGATTATAGAATATTTTAGTCACTGTATTTTAAAAAGATGCTACTTTTCCACCAAGATTTTGTTTTTCACATCTCAGCATCTAATTTAAGTGTAGTGGAGTGTTAGGATTGGGATAAAGATATTTCTCATGCTAAGATGTATAATCAGAAAACACCAGCACAACAAGGAGGTTATAAGTACGTAGCTGTAGTGAGGGCCATAAAATAGTTTCCTTTTAAAACAAACAGAAAATTTCACTGATCTTTCTGTACTACCCTTCATCTCCTGCAGTCATTTATACTTGAGGGAAGTGGGTGCAAGGCACTACCAGATACACCTTGCTCAGGTTTATAAGCAGTCACTAAGCTGCAGAGGAGCAGGCAGTGTTTACACTGACAGTTTTCTCCTGGTAATGGAAGAAAAGCCCCAAGCACTTGATTCTGAGCTCCTCATATCTCTGCTTAGCCAGGGTGGGAGGTTAATTTGGAGTTAACTGCTCCAAATACTCGAGTCTGTTACGCTTTAAACTGCTAATGTAGGCATCCTCTTGCAGGGACCCGGGTATTTGGAAAAGGTTAAGTTGGAATGAGCTGGAGGTACAGAACAAAGCACTGACAGAAAAGCAGTTGTAGGTGTAAGGAAGAAAGCCAAGTGTTACCTGTACTCATAATCAACTCAAAAATAAAACATGAGCCAAGAATTTCAATTAATCCACTCTGCAAAACAATGCAATGAAAAGGTTAAATGGTGAACAGAAAACTGGTGAGATGGTCAATCTGCTCCTTGATTAAGTGGCTGAACATACGGGTTTTGGGATTGTGCCTGTAAGGATCTTCTTCAAGTACTGTGACCAGTTTTAGGATTGTTCTCTGTGTATACATGTGTATAACTCTTCCATTTCATCCTGTTTTCTACCACTTTGCACCAAGTGCAGGTCCTGAGTGTTGACTACAGCAGGATTTAAAAATGCAGATTGCTATCCTGCTTTGGCTCACATGATGCCCAGGTGTGTGTTGGGAGCATGGTTTTACTCCACTGCAAGTTAGTAGGTCTCCTAAGATAAATGATACATTGTTACTATGATTTTTAATTGGGAATCTATTATTAGTGTCCTTTTGGAAGACAAAATGCTGTGCTTTTGTTTATTAGTATATTTGTGCAGGTGTGAGGGAATGTAAGACATGTAACTATTAAAAACCCTCAAACAACCAAACAAAAATCAACTATAAATGATCTTCTTGTGCCATGAAGTTGAAATCAGGTGATGGATTACTTGTAGGCTATCCCAAAAATGTGTTTGCGAGAATAAATGAAAATGTCCTCAAACAAAAGACTTACAATTTCAAGTCAGAGCTGATTCCAAAATGCAGAGGAGGGAAGGAGCTTGCTATGACTGTAGGGAGGTATCAAGTAAGGAAGGCCACAAGCTATGAGGGTACAGGGCCATACAAACAGCCAGGAATAATAATTTGTGGAATAGCATAAAGTAAGTTCTAAATCCTGGAGTTTTCCTAGCAATGATAAATTCAAACAAAGTTATTTCAATTATACTGTTATTACACAACAAAATATTTATATTCTTCCTAACATTTCTCATATTGCTGGGGAAGAAAAATCCTACCAAACAAAACCCCAGCAGAAATCTGGTGATCAGAAACCTGAAATTTGACTAAAATTTCTGCTAGTTCACAGCACTAAGAAGGGTGTAGCAGCAACAGGGTGTTGCATAAATGCAGGGATTGAAATTCCCAGGAGGGACAGACTTGGGTGGACATGAAATAAATAATCAAAGGACTTTCTATTGCACCAGCCTGACCCAGTAAAATGGTTGAATTAGAGGCCAAGCTTGCCCAGCTCAGGTTTAAAAAATGAATTTGTGAGAACTTGGTGTAGCACATGACCAGTCCTTTAACTGACTGCAGAGTGAGGCTGTGTCAGGATGACAATTGTTCCCCATGTCAACACTGCTCTGGCTAATCCAGATGAGGGACACGGTTATGATTCTTTTATTAATATTAATGAGTTCTGTGTCTGTCCAGTTCTAGAGGAGTCTGAATACACACCACTCCAACAATTTTGTGCTTTACCTTGAGCCAGTGATGAACAGGTTAAGACTCTTATCAGCTTGTGGTAATTTCATTCCAAAAGAAGCATCAGGTGCCTGGTTCCTATTACTTCTTAATACCTCTTTGGAATACAAGGGTTAACTTTTCTCAGCTGTACAATGGACTTCAGTTTAAGTAAGAATCAGCATGAGAGGTTTCAATACTAAATTAGAATTTGATTCTGTACAGAGTTCAAATTTGGTAACAAAAGTGTCAAGATTTGCATGTTAATTTGGCTGTGAATTTCCAGATGGGCTGCTGGACATCCTTCATTTGAAACCATTGTGTTGTAGACTTTGATTTCCTTTAAAGGGGATGGAAAAAACCAAAATCCTTGAGAGGCTAATCCAGGGAGCCCTGAAACCAGTCTTTGAGCTTGTCCCTGCAATGAATTCAGTGCAAAACTTTTTGCAGACAACACTTTTATTACGAGAATTGAGAAATTAAGTTGATTTCTTCTTCAAACTCCCCCAGACAAACTGTTCAATTGATTTCAGAAGATGAACGTAAGTGAAAATTTTGTGATCAAGCATCTATTTACAGGTAAGAGCAAAACTCCAATGGATTATTGACATTTGGGAAAACATGAATCAAATTCTGGAACTCTTTGGCTTAGCTTTGTCTTCTTTGTATCAAGAAACAAAGCAGGGAAGTGCTGTTGGAGCCAGTGCTGCGTGGGAAGCAAAGGTAAGTCAGAGCAGAATGATAAATAATGTGTTGGTCTCTGAGAGGAGAGGTGTCTCTTGCTCCTGACACACTGTCAAGAAGATGTGTTACTGATTTGGCTCTGTGTTGAAGAACACACAACAGTTACTTAGTAAGTGGTTTTATAGGGGATCTCACCCATGTTACAATAAACGGAGCTCAAAGATAACATGTCTTTTATGCTTTTACGCTTTTTGGGTGATAACTGTGAAAAATTACCTAGGGAAGGTTAGCAAGCTGTACCTGTGGCCATTTTCTCATGACCCCTGAGTGATAAAGTTTACTATCTTGGATCATGATGTGTTGTCAAATGACAGGTTTGCCTGTCTGGCCAACAAAAAGTAATTGAGGAGTGTTATGGTTTTACAACCCAGGTTTCACCAAATTTGTAGCTTTTTGAGCTGTTAGACCTGAACAAAATAGGTCAGTGTTGACAGAATAAGGTTGGCTCTCACTTTTCTTCAGATTTTGACTATACTTTGAGTGCATCTCATACCTGAAAGCTTCATATGGGAAGCATGTAGTTTTCTGGAGGTATTGCTGTTGTAATTTCACTTACAGCTTGAGTTAGGATTTTTTTTTTTTTTTTTTTTTTAAAAAAGAAAG
>WEIU01001089.1:914517-940655 GCA_013389925.1 Aegithalos caudatus | reverse complement strand
TTTTGGTTGCTATTCTAAATTCTATATCTGGAATCCCAGATCTGCATGAATATGAGCAAGTAATTTGAGAGGCTCCTGTAAGTGGGGAATTGGGAAATCCCTACCAGCTGGAACTACTTAATAGTAGAAGCTTTGCTGACCTGAGGTTAGCTGTCCACAAGCCATTTATTTTTGTAGGTATGGGGCCAAAATATGGAGCAGCAAAATTGCTTCTCTTGCTCTATTTCTCACACCCTCCCCTTCAGTAGTGTTTTTTTTCTGTCACACCCACATTGTGTCCTATATATTAGTAACTAGAAAAAAAAAAAACAAAACAAAAACAAACTCACACAAAAAAACCCAAACAGATGTGTTTTGTGTGGTGATCTTTTTTTAATACTCTCTAGTCTTGGGACAGAAATATCTGTGTAAACAGATCCTGATGGCTGAGATTTTCTGTAGCTGTTCAATACCTGCCGACTCCATGGCTATTTTTAGTCACCATATGCATTAAATATTACTATTTTTAGGCAGCTTCCTCAAGTACCTTTATCTGCATGAAGTGTTTTATCTTGCACTTGGCATTTGTCTAAGTCAGATAATAGAAAAGCAAATTATAAAACCAGGATGCTTTACATCCAGTACACTTTTCTAGGTAAGTTATGTCCAAAAAGAGGAAACACTAAAGAACAAAGGTTGTTTTGGCTGCAAATGACTTTTTAACTCCTGTTGAGAAAGAGACTTCACATGGGTATCATTTTGGTTTTGGTGCCATTGTTGTGATGTCTTGTTGCAGGGACACAAGTTGGTAAATGGATTTCACTGTAACTTCAGAACAACAAAAGCACTGGAAATCCTGAACTTCCATCTCATGAGGAAAACAGATCTGTATTTGTGCTACAGTGAGAAGTTAGTTCATAGATCAGATATGATGGGTGGAAAAAGGCTTTTCTTTGAGGTGTTGGATGAACACCTCAAAGGACTCCAAGATGAAAATGTGTTTTTTTGCAGGTTACATGTAGTGCAAAGGTGGTAGCACAGCTGAGATGAGACTGGTGCTCAGTATGCATAAAACAGTAGAAAAGATGTTAAATGAGCTGGAAAAATTAGGAATGATGGAACCAGTGTGGTGACCAAATGCTCTTCCTTTGCATGAAGTGCCTGAACTCCTTGGTATGGACTCTGTACATATGTTAAAGGTAAATGAAGCAATTGGGATAGTATAGGAATTATGAACCAAAATTCCAAAGTAAAAAAAAGTGCTTAAATATACTTAAGAAAGGAAAATACTGTTATATTATCCCTGATCTTCAGCTGGCCACATACTAGGTTGAAGTAGCTATGTAAAGGAAAACACTTGTGGGAGAAAAGTATGTGATCAATGAAGTTTAAGCTTATACCTCATGATTGAATGTTTTAGTGTGAAATAAATGAAAGGTAGATTTTTTTGAAAATATGTTTTTCTACGTTAGGGACATACTCTTTTTTTCTACTTAGGTTTGATATTAAGAAATAGTTTCTACAGAGTACTAAGGTACACTTTTTTCAGCCTGCAGTTATCATGGATTTTCTTAAATTAAAAAAACCCACAACCAAAAAAACAAAACAAAAAAAACCCACCCCAACTTGAAGCAACTCTGAGGGATTTGCTAGCTTATTATTTTGCCCTGAGGCAGGATCAATTTTATCTCTTATTCAAGACAGAAGTTTGTCTGGCTTCACTTTAAGACCATTATGATAAAGAGTGAGTCTTCCTGCTTTCCTCTGTCCATGTTTGATTATATTTACCTGGTATTTTGCTTTATCTGTGTAGAGTAAGTAGTGAGTTTTTGAAGCAGCCTTTTGCATGGTGGAAGGCTGTTACAGTATCCCCCCTAATGGGCTTTGTCACACAAATCAAATTCCCTAAGGGAAGTCAAATATAGCACAAATAGAAAAAAAATTATGTAAGAAAGACAAGGATCACACTCAAAGCCAAACCCAAATGCCAAGTGCAGAAACATTCACCCTGATTTCTTTTCAAATCTTTACTTCTTGATGTAAGAATATTTCCTTCTAAATACTGCCTTGAAGGACAGGAATTGTTTTGTGGCTTTGCAATTCTGCCTCTGTAATTAAGGGGTTTAGTTTCTCCACAACATGGGGAGTTTTTCCCAGTTCATTGCATTGCTCTTTGCTGCGGTCTGCATTGGACAGGGCACTATCCTATGTGCATTCCACTTCCACCTTGTGGAAGGGAGGGATTAGATAAGTTGTTTCATGAGCTACTCTGTCAAATAGCCTGAGAGACACCTTGCCTCCCATAAGACTTCCACATCTGAATCTCATCTATCAAAGGAAAGTCTGATATTTTCTAGGATGCCACAATTTGTGGAAATGAATGAGCTTAATTAAGCTCATGGGAAGCTCTCACAAATGGCTAGAGATAAATATCAAATGGGGTCAATACACTGTCATGAGACTTTTGGCTTGTTACTGGATGTTCCCATCCCTTTGGGATGGCCTGGAGGGCAAGGACTTCTGAGAAGATTGGGGTCGGCCATGATTAAAGCTATATTTAGAAACTTTTTTAATTGCATAGACTTCAGGCACATTAGAGCTGGCTGATTTTTTTTTTTTTTTTTAATGGAACAGTTTTCTGTTAGAAAATGCAGTTTAGTGGAAATTGGAGTGTTCCATGGGACTGTGACAATCTGATTGTAGCTTTTGACAGAAAGGGAAAATTAACTCAATTTGTCGGTGCTTTTATAATATGAGTGTGTCATTTGGACAACGTGTGCCTTATTGAACTATTTGACATGTTTCATGTTGGAACTCAAGGCAGAATTTGAGTAATTGTACTCTTACCAAGATACCAGTTTGCATATATGATAACTGTTATTTTCTGCACAATAATTTGTTGATGATAAATCATATTAAAGTGGAACATGTGGGTAGACACAAAACTTCTACTGAGTGTCAACTGCCACAGAATGTTACTTATTATTTTATACTAATAAAATAAAAATCACATTCTAGATCAGATTCTTCGAAAAATTTAGAAATGCTGAAATTTCTTGGAAAGTATAAGTTGTCCTCAGCTTGAGGAAGAGTTGGAAGAATAAAAAAAAAATCTTATTATAAATAAACTCTATTGGTGATACAGATATTTAGCAGTTTTGTGAATCTGGAATGAAAGTGGTGGTCTCAGATTTTTCTACAGGAAACATAAAACATTGGAAAGTACTCACTGAACGTAAAGGGTGACCAACACAGTAAAAATCAGAGGTCTGGGAAAAAATACTGTAGGAACATGGATTATATAAAATAATTTTGAAAGCCAGTCTCAGGGAGAACCTGGCCTGCAGTTCCTAATGGATGGCTGGAAATCTGGAGCATTGAGACACAAAGAACCATAAAAAACCCATAAGAAAAAGCAGTATGAGCATTCTGGATGTACCCAAACATTTTTATGTGGATAAGTACCACCAAGAAATTGCTTTTGAGCAAATCAAACTCTTATACTTTGCAGGGGACACAATCAGGTAAGTTGTAAAGGGACATGGAAAGAATATTCATGGGGTGGATGTGGTCAGCTCCTGGATTTCTGTTGCAACTTGCTGGCTCCTGCAGTGGGTGGGTTGGCAACAAATTCATTTGCACTTCTTCGCTGGGGAGAGGAAGGTGTTTGCTGCCTGTCAATTTGGAGCTCACTTTAAAGGGTAGGTGAACTGCTTAAGACTAAAAACCCAAGGACAAGTTCATGGTTATAGTGTTAAAAGAGGAAAGTGAAAAAACATAACATGAGGTCTGAGGGCATCTTGCACTAGTCTTTAATTTTAGCTTGTACTTGGCATTTCCCCTTTGGTGTTTGTTACAACCAGCGAAGGATCTCCTTGCTAGGTTTGATTTGTGGCTGAATTGGGTGCCTGCTTTGGAATTTGCTCAGTGGGTTATAATTTTGGATGTTTGTGGTTTGCTTCTAGCAGTTTGGTGCAGGGAGTGGGCTGATGTGATATACCTGGGATGGTTCAGATCACAAGAGGACCACAGTGCCAGCACAGATGAAGTGCAGAGAGAACCCTGCAGAGTAGATGTTTCTGCCTTCATCCATTCAGAAACTCAGCTCCAGTTTAGTTCCATATTTTTAAACTTCCTATTGGAAGTGTTATTTTTAGCACTCTGGCGTATTTTTGTTTCCCTTTCTCAGCAGCATGACTGTGTTGCATTCATGGCTTGAGCACTTGGAATAACTTGCCAGCACTAACTGATGCCACTGAGCATAGCTTGTGTCTCCAGAATCCCAACACAGTTTATCAGTCTCTAGATGACACAGAACCATGCTCTGCACCCACAAGTTAAAATTCTTAAGCGGTACCGTTGATGAAGGAAAAAAAATTTGCATTACATGAGCATACGGGAGGGTGTTTTTCTCTTGGTTTATTTTTCACATTAAAAAAACATAGGAAAATAATATAATGCAACTTAATATATGCTGCTGTGTCCCATCTTGGGGGATGAGTGTGTCATTCCATATGCTGTAGCTAAACATAAATGAACTGTTATTAATGATTGCCATAATGTTTTCTAGCAGTTAGCTGGCTGTGATTCTAGGAATTTTTTCCACTGTGTTTTGAAGGGTTAGGTTATTTAAACTTACTATCAAATAGAATCAGATCAAAGTGAGCTAATTTTTCTTAAACACTAATCATTTTAAGGCTATTGAACTAAATATAGTCAGTTCATTAAATCATTAAAACAGCCTGCAATAATGCTCACAAAGTCATTATAGTGCTATTCCCCAGCCAGAGAGGTGGTGTTGCCTTAAGCACAGTTTAATCAAATTAGATGGTGGGTTATGTCCTGGGGTTTCTCCTATTGATATTCATTAAAAATACATGATTTATCACTAATCTCTGTAAGGTATATCCTACTCCTCCAAATGAATTTTGTAAATGTCAGGGGGAAGAAAACAGAATAGTTTATTGTTATAAGAATTTAAGTGTGGTGTGATCACATTTACATTTGTATAATATGTAATTTAGTGATAGATGATAATTTTAATGTGCCTTTAAAATTTCTGTTCTTAGTTAAAAAGTTAACAAAAATGGAAAACCCTCAGGAACAGCCACTCTGTATTTTAGTGCTGTATAAGCATATGAATTAACTTTGGAACTAATTATTCTGTAGATCGTCATATAGTCTCTCGTACAGATTGTCTATAAAAGTTCACTGTTCAATATCATGTACTCCTTTTGGCACCATTTCCCATTTTTTTCCTTTTATTTGGAACAGTTCTGTTTCATAACTCCTCTGTCCTCTCCTCTTCATTAAGGCTTGCCTTGTTTTAAGCAATGAGGAAACATTGATGAGAAGACCACACACAAACATTCCCCTCTGTGCTGTCACCAATGCTCCTTTTAAGTGAAAATTTCTTCATTAGTACAATGCTTTTTAATCTTGTAACACTCTAAAACTAGGATAGATTGATTGTCACCTAAAACCCAAACATGCAGCTGGTTGATGGTGCTGTAAGGCTCTAGCACACTTCCAACCAGGATGGAACACATTTGATTAGTGGTTATTTGGAATCAGTACAATCCTTATTCCTCAAGCTGGAGATTGCCCAAATTATCCCAACTCTGAAGTTCCCTGTGAATTTCCATCCTTGTTGTATGGCTGTTACTTATGAATCTCTGATACCACTTGGAAGCCCAGCTGAATATCCCCACTGTTGTCACTTCTGTTATGGTAAGAGCCATCTACTGAACTTGGTTATGGCTCCTGCAGTGCTTTCCCTGGGTCAGGGTTTTAAAAGAATACATTTAAGATTTCTGAGAGAAATGGATCAGGTTCTCAGTGCCCTGAAAATCTTCTGTTTAAGCTCAGAGTTAACCCAACACTAGCTCGTGGGTTTGCTATGTGGACAGTAGGAAACTATTGGCTTGATTGTTGGGTATTAGTCATGTTACCACAGAATTGCCACTTAATTGAGACTGGCTTACATTAAAACATAAGCTGTTGTAATTACTGAGGTGATGTTGTAATTACTAAGAAGTTCATATAACAACACTTGCAGTAGGAACTTCAGATGTGGTTTTAAAACCCTGTCCCGCTTGAATTTGTCAGCTGTGCCAAAAGCTATTGTCAATTACTCTGAGGTAGATCTGAACAGATTGCTGCTGTCATGGGCTCTGCTGTTGGTTTACACTGGCACGTCTGAAAGAGGAGCTTGGTTCTACACCTCTTAGAAATTGAAAAAAATTCTTCTAGGTGGGTAATTACTCTACTGGACACTTGAATACCGGTGGCTTTGAATTTTCTGGGCTCTAACTAAATGTAATTGTGATTCTAGACCAGCTGAAGCCTCTCTAGTTGCTGTTGAAGTTCCTCCCTGCCTCCTGTACACTGGCACAGGAGCTTGTCTCATGCTAGGGTAAGTAAATTGTGGAATCTCTGCCTGCAGAAAAGCTTTCATATTGGCAGCTGAGCTCATCCTAGGGATGTCTTACTGTGGGATTTGACAAATCCCAGCTCTAGGTGCAAGGTCAGGGATGTACAACATGGTGAGGGGAAAGGCAGGCCAGGAGCAATGCTGAGAGGGGCTGGAAACAGCACAGAGCTGAACTCGGAGTTAAAGAACAGTAGTGCTCATGATCTTATTTCCAGCCATGTGCAGGGTTTTTGTTTGTCTGGGTTTTTTTCATACTGAAGTTCAGTGAGTTTTCTGAAAATCAGAGCTTTTGTTCTACACTTTCCAGCTCTCGTTTTGTGAAGGAAAGCTTGAAAAACTGTCCTAAACATTATGAGGTTGCATTGAGTAAGATTTAGAGTTCAAATAGAAAAGACACTCTCTTTCCTCAACTGGCTGCCCATGTCATGGTTTATAACCAAACCCCTGACATTTCTGGAATGTGAGTTGCGGTTGTTGGATTTTTTTCCCATGTGCTGGGCTGGAAAAGTGGAGCAAAGGAAGCAGCCTCAGAGGTGGCTGAGTGGCACAAAAGCCTTGTCTGGGTGCAGGAGCTGCTGGTGCAGGTGCAGCGTGCGAGGCAGTGTCTGCACGCAACCCCAGTGCAGCTGTAGTGTAGGTCTGGCAATCAGCCCATGAGCCCTAATCCTGCAAATACACATCACACGCTTCATTTTATACTCGTGAGAAGCCCAGCCTAAATGAAATCCTATTAAATTGTGGGTCTAGTGCTAATTAAACATCTGCCTTTCAGTGTTTTGGTTTTTTTATTATTATTTTTTGTGAGATTACATATAATGTATAGGTAAGAACACGTATAGGATTTGTTCTATCGTTGTTTTTAAAAGGCAATATATGAAACATTTGTTGTTTTCCCATGATAAGTCCCCATAATAAAGTGCTGATGAATGAGACCATCTACTTTACCTGGTTTTACTTTTGTTTCAAAACTTTTCAAAGCGAAGTGTGAGGTACAATAGGGCAGCTGGCTATTATCCATAGGCTCTTCAGCTCCATAGCCTTTAAGGTGAGATGTGAACAAGACTGTGCCTTAATTATTGGCAGCAACTAGCTTGGCTTTTCAAAGTAATAAATGGGGGTCCTTACAAAGTCTCTTCTTAAGTAGCTAAATGCATAATCCACCCGGGATATTGTTTTAAAATTCATTTCATCTTCAGTAATTTGATCAGAGAAAGAGTTGTATTGGTCATTTCTCTTGTGTAAGAACTGTGTCGCACCTAGGGGCAAGGAACATTTATTTTCATGATTAATACCTGTGAGTTTCATGGCCTAATGAGAAAGCCCTAGATGTATTTGAAATGAAATTGCCTTTTTTTTTTTTCTTTGACCCTTTGTTCAATTCATGTAAACACTTTGACTACTCCTTCCCCTTGTGGGTCTGAAGTTCCTGGGACACTCACATAGCATTTGTTTGTATATGTAGTTACAATATTAAGGTATGGGAGTTCCAAACCAAGTTTAGATGGTCACCTGTATACATTTGTGTAACTTATTACATTTCTCAAAGATGAATAGCCTTGGAACTGTGAAAGTGAAAGTTAATGGAATATTTTGCCCTACTTTCCCTGGCACCCATCCAACCTCACCAAGAAATCTAGTGCTGGGTTTTGTGTTGCTATTAAGTCTATCAGTCTCTTCACTGCAACCTCCTCTTAGTTGAAGTCCAGTTCAAAATACATATATGTACCAGAAAAAAAACCCTACTTAGTATATTCCTGCCGGCACTGATTCCATCTCATTTAATGGCTTGGCTTTTAGAGTATTTTGAAGGGAATTTTAAGCAGCCCAGTCTTCCCTGTGCTCCAGCATTAGTCCTTGATGATCTCATTGCAGTGTCACCTTTCCTTTCTCTAATGTCAATTCTTACTATTACTTGTCTGCATCCAATTGAAGATCCCCTTGGTGTGAAAGGTATGTCTTAATTCCCCAAATCCTTTATACCCTTATGGCTTCGAGTTAATACTAACACAGTCATACTTTATTTGATGGTGTGATTTTGCACTTGTTTTCCTTTGGTTCTCCTGCTCCTTCAAAATCATTCACTGAAAGTGCATCTTGTTATGTGGAGACCCAAAATAAATTAAAGGAATGCCTAGGAGTGGGCTGGGAAAGAAAGACATGGAGCCCCCATGATAGGAAGGAAAATACTGAAAGATATTCCAGGCTCACCTGTTAGAGCTACTGGTGTCATTAAATACTTATCCACGGTGTCCAGAAGCTTAAATGGGTAGCCAGAACTCCACTGTGTAAGGCAATTAAAATGACTGATGTCTTAATAAAAAGGCAGGATGTCATTGATAATTTGGCTGTTTGGTGTTGTATTGGCATGATTTAAATGCTGCATTTTGTTTCTGTCTTGTCATCCACCACCACAGAAGTTAACTGCAAAAACAAGAAGCCATTGTGCCAGTTGAGTAGGGGTGTCCTGAGAAAGGCTTGGAGTAGCTGGCTGCGGTCCACCTCATTCAGGTCACCTGGGCATTAATGTGATAATCTTCTTGCAGCACTGGGAATGCCCAGCTGCTGATCTGGTTTGTGCCAGCACATGGCAGGAACACAGCTCTGAGAAGAGCAAGAGCCAGTTCAGTATCTGCTGGTCAGGGCACTGGTGAGCAGCCTTGGATGGGACTATGTGGCTTGGTTCAGTGCCTTGTAGAAGGGGTTGAGCTAACTTGGAGTGAGTCATGTAGCCATCAGAGGGTGACCTGGGTGAGCTCCTCAGCTGACAGGCACTGGGTGAGGAGCAGCAAGTGACAATGCAGTGGTACTTTCACCTCAGATAGTGGCATCTTAGGACTGAGGTTGTTTGGCCACTGCCATTAACTCCAAGATGCTGAGCTTTGTTTAACAAAGCAAATGTTACATTAAAACATAATTGAATTAAATCAATAGCTGTGCTGCTCTGAATGCAGTGCTGGTGGAGACAGCGTCCCTGGTTTTCATTTGAGATGCTGCTGTTAAAATTAATTTCAAGGATTAATCCTTCCCTGTGCAGAAGATGAAGCACATTAAAGACTTTGGTTTTTTATACTTATTGTGTNAAAAAAAAAAAAAAAAAAAAAGGATAGAGCAACTGAGAGAAGCAGAAGTTTTATTTTACCAGAGAAGAGGAAGTAATTCTTAGGGGGGTCTCTGAGGACTTTTGCCATTAGGTCAAGACCCAAGATTGGAAGATCAGGGTGCAGGGTGGAGTTCCCCTCTTTTCTCAGCATATGAAGCCTGCTTCTTGTGACCTGTCACGTAAGCATGGCCTGTTAGTCACTTTTTCCCCTGAAAACAGTTCCTGTAAATAGAATAAAACATTTTTTCATGTTGGTGCAAAAAGTATCAGTATTTAACAAATTTACATTTACTTTAGTTAACAACTTGTGTGATAGATTTACCATCCACCCCCTAAAATAAAGACTGATGTTTCCATTAATTACACAATGATTACTTTTCAGCAGGATAAGTCAGCCCCTGCTGAGCTCCAGGCTGCCACAGTTAGTCTGGTACCTATGCCTGAATTCAATACTTTAAAGCTGACTTCAATATTTCCTTCACAAGCAGTACCTGTCTGAAGGCTCCTAGACATAACCACAGACACCTATAATGTCAGTAGAATCCCTGCCTTCTGGGCAAGTCGGAATCACTTCCTTTGTATTTATCAGAGATAAAAAGTAAACATGCTTGTGGAACTTATCGTGTTTCCATTCTGCTCGTAACATCACGTGTGTGCACATCTGAATGCACAAATCATAACAATCATAACATGAGCTCAACTTGGAAAGCATCTGCTTCTTTGATTGGTAAATCAGGTATTTCCCTATGAATTTGATACTGTCCTGATTTTATTCTCCTGGGGGTTTTGAAAGAGTGTCCAGATGCTGTAAGCCTATTGGCTCATGGTGGTTTTCTCACCAATTTCCACATTTATGTGTGCATCTGATACGTATGGTGTGTGTGAACATTTGTGCTGTTTCAGTGAGAGTCATGTTACGTAAATAAGAATTTATCTGTTCAAAGCACTACTCAGGAGTGTGTGATTTAGCAGTGGAAAAAATTTCTTAATAAGTGGTGTCTGGTATTAATTCTGGCTGCTATCTTTTCAGACTAGATGGGTTTTGGCTGTTGCACATTTTTGTCCCCCTCTCTTTCATCCATTGTTCTTTCTACCACTAGTCTCTCACCACTCTCAGTGCCTTCCCAGATGTTCCCCAGTCTGGAATGACTCGCCTGTCATTGCTATTCATAACTTGGCAGTTTGGTTTGACCTTTTGATGTGTGGTGGAGCTGAATTCTCTTTTCTTGGTAACTGAAAATGTATTTTCTGAAGCTGCATGTTTTGGTACACTGTACATACAGAAATGTTTTTATGGTGATCATTGTGGCAATACAAGACTTGTTGAATTCTCAGCAGTCAAAAGAGTCACTTAGAATAACGAAGACATTTGAATACAAGGCCAGTATGTTCATTCCTGTTTTACTTCAGGGTATCTTAGGAACCTTATTTATGTTCACAGCTACTTTTTTGTTGCTTGCACTTCCTCCTGCGTCTCATCTTTACTCCTCATGACGTTGATATCACTTGACATGCCTGGCCAGCATACAGCATCTGAAAGAAGGATTCCTTCCTTCTAATGATCTGTGCCTCATGATTTGATTGTCTTATGTATGACTGCATACCTGCTCAAATCAAATTCCGAGTTGCTGTCTTTTTGAGTAACCATCCTGAGAGAAAGGTAGATACAAACACTTATGAAACTCCATCTGGGTGAATGCATTTTCTGACATCAGTGCTGTGTAGCTCATTGAGATTGAGCCCACATTCTGCTTCACTGAACACCCCTTTTCAAGTGGCAGCACCCTGAGGTTGGTGTCCTTGTTCACCAGTTCCTTGTGAAGGCTGTGCTGCATTGAATTAACAGTGTCTGTATTGCAGTTTTGTCTCTTGTTCATACCAGTAGTTTGTCTGCAGTTCACAAATCTGAAGGGCTCAAAAGATGGTGTCAACAAGCCCTAATGACCTCTGAGCCCAGCTGCATTTTTAGCAGTGGTATCTTCTGAGTTGCTTTTCAGATTCAGCTTGTAGCTCGTGGAATAAAAGCAAGGATGGGCTGTGTGTAGTTTTGTAGCTGTTTCCAGCTTCAATGTGTGTAACTTTTTCACGTATTTACACCTGAAGATACAGCTGTGCTCTGCCACCTCTTCTGCCATCCTGTCTCCTGTGCCCATACCCCAGAACAATTTTGATTCTGAGCCTCAGAGATCCTGCTGGTTGCTTTTTCTGAGGACATTAATATTCCTTTGTGGCAGGCTGGTTTCCACATGGCACTCCTTGGCATCTGCTGGTGCCCACTGTGCTGTAACTGTTGTCCTTCCACAATACCTTGTGCCTGTGTCTTTGGCAATGAGTATTGAGGCTGCTCTGGCCCAGTCAGGTAGGTTTTCTTGATGAGTGTTTTTTTCAAAGGCTTTGCACAACTTCTGTGTCTATGTAGAAGTGCTGTTACCTGGCTCTGGGAATCAGGTGGGTACAGAGGCCAGGAGGACCCAAAACAATTACCTACCTCTTCAGTAGCCTCATCCTGCTCATCCAGCTTGTGGGTTCTGTGGTTTTAGCAGTGGTGCCTTCAGCATTTATTTTATTGCTCCCATAATTTTTCTTTCATGTGAGGGGAGCTTGGTGAAGCAAATGCTCTACTGGCTAGGCTGTTCTACTTTTCAGGTGTAACATGCCTGGGAAACATCAACTACTTCAGAAACATTTTGGTAATACCAGAGAGATGTCAGTCCTTTGTGTGTGTGCACGTGTATGGCTGGTGATGTCTTTGAAGATGCTCGTATTCCACTTATACTTGCAAAAACATGGTTGATTTTCTCCCTGAACTTTTTAGGGACCCAAACTTTGATGTCTATACGCCCTTAGTATTGGCCTTACTTGTACGAGGTGGAAGTGGGACTTCAGAGGAGAGGCTGAGGTGGTTGAGGTGTCACCTGAAGTATGGGAAATGAAGTCTGTGTGTCTGCCCAAACTGAGCAGATGAGGAATCTGAATTTCCTAAGGGAGTACTTGAACCAGTAGGTAGCTGATTACTTCAGGGACTCTCCCTCTCTACTTGTTTCCTTGCTAGAGGAAATGGATATGAATGCTGCATTGCTCTGATGCTGGAAGGAGACTCTTGCTTGGGTGCTACTGATTATGGGAAAGACAGGCAGGATGCTGAAATACCACCTAGGCCTATACATTTAATGTTTGATCAGTCCTGGAGCTTTCCCTATGAGTAGTGCCTCTGTGCCTGTGGAACAGCTTGTATCCAGGCAGTTCCATGCCTCAGGCTGGGCATTTCAAATCAGAAGGCCATGAAGAATCTATAAGAGGATAAACTTCTCCCATAGTGAGTGCATTTGCATTCACGACTTCAGGTAAAACAATGGTTTCTGTGCTAGGAGTTTTTCATCCAGGTATTCTTTGTCCTTAGTCTACTTGCAGATTGAGTGCTATGGTTGTACTGCTGGGTCATTTCAATTTTGCTTTTGTGGCTTTTGTGTAATGCTGTGGAACTTCTTGTAGGTCAATGATGTTGCTGATGACCTACATGCAATGTGGTGTTGGGGTTTTTTTGTGTATTGTTATCCTTGACTGCTAAACTATTTCAGGCTTTACCAACCACTTGACCTTGGTGGTTTGCATCACACTAATATCACATATGTCCAAAAGTTAAAAGCAATTGTTTTAAGAGTGCTAGGAAAATTGCAAGGTTTCCAAAGGTAGAAAAAGCCAGAGTCCAAGCTGTTGGAGAACTTAGCTGGACTTAGTCATGTAAAAGGATGAAAGAACCTGAAGTTTTGAAACCATGCTCTGCTTTCTCAGTTCACAAATAAGAGAGAAATCTGATTGTAGAAGTAGAATGGTGTGTGGGCATGCAATTAAAGACTGTTTGAGTGCCCCAAAGAGCCCAACTCAAGGAATTACTGGCAATCTTCATCTTAGGGCTTCTTAACCTTTTGAAGCCTTAAGCTGGCAAACTAAAAGATTAAACTCGTGTAGGCTTTGGTGAATAATTCCCCATGTTTGGGGGACAATAGAAGACAAGCTTTTTAGGCTTGCCCTATGGATATCACTATTTTCATTAATGGAATAATGGAAAGCTGCAGCAAATTTCCTGACAGTCTGCAAACAGTGTGGGATGCTCTGCTTGCAAGAATATTATACATATTTTCTAATGGTACAGGTAAGAATTTAAAGGTATTGAAGCCAATTCTAAAATCCAGATGCAAAGAGTGAACACTTCCATCCCCACACAAAGAAAGGGTGCTGACAAGAGGTGCAGGATACAGTGATTGTTCCCTTTGGAAGCAGAGTGATCAGTGTGTGTCAGCAGCCTCTTCCAAAACTGGGAAGTCTTCTGTTCAAGTGTTTGCCTAGCAGATTTCTGTTCTCCAGTGGGAATACTGAAAAGATCTGCTCTGTGGGTTTTAATCTGTGCTTGAGATCTCTCAAGCCAGTGGCTAAAAGATGAAGACAATTGGTTTGCAACTTGGATTCAATTAAATTTCTTTTATGTAGATACAGTGGATTCGGTATGTCATATCAGTATGACAAAAAAGGGAAGTGAATTATCCTGGGCCCTGAAACTATTGTTGGAGAAGGAAAAGATTTGTAGATGTTAGTTAACATACTTTGACAACTATTTGCCAAAGCCATTCATTACATCTGCCTCTGCATTAGAAAGGGCACAATATTTCATTTTCCATTTCCTTTCACAAATAGAAAATTAATTGCATAGACTTGCAGAAAGTGCAGATATAACTCGTTATGTATTGTTAAGGCTGTCTGTGATAAATTTATCAAGCTTAGACAAAAAGTACTCTGAAATCACAATGGATCTATCTTAATTAACGTTCATTATGTGACAGTTACACCTGTTTGGAAATGGGAGGTAAAAACAAGTTTTCCAGAAGCAAAGTAACATAGTGGTCTCTGGTATAGAGGAAGCTGGCAAACATGAACTATACTTTGATTTGAGCCCTGTTACTACCTTTCATGGATCAAATTCAAAGTCCTGTTTTGCAAATTAATTATTCCAGTGTATCTGTAAAAAAAAAAAAAAAAAATAGAAACAAACTGGGCTGTTATGATCATGCAATAATGGTTATCTTGCTGTTCCTAGTGATATAATTGAGCAGTTATATGGGGTGAAGGTGAACCCATTAAAGTCCATCTCTATAATGCAGTTATGACATATGCTGTTTATAGAAGTCTCCAGCCATAAAACTATCCCACTGTTATCCATTTTTGGTTATATTGCTGATACAGAATATATTGCTTATCTCTGCTGGTGCCACTAGAGTGGTGCTGTGGAGACTGTCCTTAATGACAGAGAAACCAGAGGGTGATCAGAAATGGTGTCACAGTTTACAGAAAGAAGCAGCAAACAGGGGGAGGTCAGGGAACACCAGGACATGTTACTGCCATCTACCAAGTTGCCTTAACAAAGAAATACCACAAGATGGAAAGATAAGGGAGAAAATGGGAAGTTTTGTGCTTTTGGCTGAAGGAAGACAGACTTGTTGATGGATGGTTGAGCACTGGAGAAGAGTTTTCAACAAGCTGATATTTCACTCTGGTTTCCTCTGGATTGAGGTTACGTCCTGACTATAGATTCCATGGGGGAAGAGCACAAGACTGGCAGCCAGAGGCTCCCGGGCTGAGGCCTTACAAGGGGGAGCGTGGTGAGCACCAGTGTTTTTATTACTGTCAACCTACAGTAAAACACTTGCTATAAAGACAACCTTAATATGTATTTTTAAGTTCTACAGTTGTTAGATTGTGATTTAGAAGTTACCTTGTTATCTGCAGATATCTTGGTTTCACAGACCATCTGCTCTTAGAACTTTTGTTACAGGCCTCCCTTTCAGCTGGTGGGTTATAAACAACTTCTGCTTTTCCGGGTGCTTTTCTGACACCGTCCCCTGACCTACATTTCACCCCTTCCTGCTCTCCTTTCCCCCACTCTGAATTTTTGGAGTGCTGAGATCAGCTCTTTATTTTTACCAGTACTTTTTAGGTTTGAATTCTAACAAGAGAAAATAGAACTAAGTTTAATGCAGTGTCAATTTTTTTTTTTTTTTTTTTTTTGTGTGTTTGCCAAGAAACTCAAAACTTTAAAAAAAAAAAATAACCTGCAGAAGTCAGCCTATTTCCTTAGTTGCTTCAAACAGTCCTAGAGTTCCTTGAGTTTTTCTGCTCAGCTATGCAGATGTGAAACATTCCTCCCTCAGTCTGAGCATGTACAGACCTCTCAGTGGCAGAGCACGATGGAATTTGTATGATGCACATACCTCATTCCAGTCACAAGTGTCATTAACCCCAAAACTATGTTACAGTTTTCACCAAACAAGTCTCAAACTCAGACTTCAAAATGTAGGTATTTTTGGTTTGTTTTCCTGAAATGGTGTTTGTTTTACTCAGCTTCTGAGATTATCAAGGGTTTAGTAATGCAGGGATCTGCCTAAATAAGTGAGTTAAAAGGAATCTAGTGGAGAAGATCTAGTTGTGGGTTTTTGTTTTGATCTGTAGGTCAATGTGTGCAGGTCAAACAATCATTCAGTCTGCAAGGCCACTGCTGCTGATGTTGCTGAAGGAGTTTGCATCTCAGTGCACTTGCTGTTTTAGTGATGGACCCATTTCCTCTCTGTTTAGAGCCTTGTTACAGCCCTGTTCTATAGGAAAATACACAGTGGTGCTAAAAGGGCATATTTCCCTTCCTTTTCTATGTTTCTTTCCCTGCTGCAGCTCCAAGTGTACTCTTTGCTATCCACTGTCCCATTTTATCTGTTACAATGCTGTCAGCAGAACAGCTGATGCTGACCTCCTATGTGCCATTTTTATGCTTTAGTATCAACATCCCAAGGTAGGTGACAGAGTTTTCTTTTCTTGGCTGTTATTTGAAATTCTAACTTGGGTAGGTTTCACTGCTTGGTTAAAAACTCTGGACATGAACTGAAGTTTCTCTGTCATAGACAAACAAGGGAAACAAGTTCTCACACCAAAGAGTTGGAATATGCTGTTCAGGCTCACAAAATATACCACGTAGGTGGAGCTCCTGGCTTTGAATTTAGCACATCAGTGTTGTGTGGACTTAGATTTATGATGTCTCAGCCTTTTGATTCTCCTACACTTTACAGTGGTGGTTGTCACTGCTTTTTTTCATCTTACTGACAGAAGACCTTGAGGTTTAGTCACATGTGACTTTTACTCTGCCAGTGCCATTCCTAGACTGGATTAGAGGTTAGGTTTTCTTCTTTTTCTTCATCCTTCTTCTGGCTTTACATATTTGAATCTACTGACCTCCAGTCTCTTTGAGATCAAGCTGCTGTGTTCAGCAAAGATAAACTTGTGTCTGGTTCTGTAATCTGAAAAGTTGCTCCCTTTCAGTCAATAATTACCCAGAATTTTGGGGGATTTACAGCCCTGTCTATTCTAAGATCTCAAGCCATTCCCTGACTGTGATTTAGAATACTGTGAAAGGTCAATGGAAAAAAGGGAGATCTTTGAGGCGTTGAATGTTTTGCATTTGATTCCAGAGCTGCTTCCATGCAGGACTTTTAAATCAACTTCCACAATCTTTGGCATAAACCTTTGCTTGCATCCAAGAAATAAGTTTTCTATGTCAGTTGCACTATGATAAATCTGAATAGCCATTTCTGGTGTTCAGCTTTGAAAACCTTGATTCTTCTCAAATAATATTTAGGAAACAGAATAATGAGTAGTATGTATCTCTGACTTTAGTTGCTTGGATTTGCAGATGAAGAATATGGGTTTGGATCATAGGTTTAAGATGCAAGACTAGGTTTATTTAATAGGATTGGTATGTCTCATACAAGGTGAGCTCATAAGCCATGGTTTGGCACACCACACAAAACATCCAGATAACCTTAAGCAATAGACTGATTTCAATTAGATCCTTGTCAGGGTTACACCAATCAATTTAAGAAACAACAGAATGTAACTTCTGTGACACAGATTTCACAAACTGAATGATTCATAATTAATGTTATGAGGACTTTAAGAGGTAGAACAGTGCACAAATACTCTATGGCCTCTTCCCTGTGCATTAAATACTCAGTGTTTGCAGTGAACCCCTACTGAACTGGACTGTACCTCACAGATGTTTACCTTAAACGGAAGAAGATACAAAGAAATTGTATTTGAAGTTGTAATTAAAAAAGAATACTGAATGCTAATTACCTACAGCATAAAATAGGCTGTTAAAGTAAGATTTTGTGATTTCTATTACTTAGCTCATCTCAAAGGCTGGTGGGTGTGCATAAGTGTGAGAGAGCTTAGAAGTTTAAATTATTTGGATTAAAAATCATACTACAATTAAAGATATAATGTGGAGATAGAAACCTTGGTGCCCTGTTTCCACATTGCCCATCTTTATTTCCTCACAGGAATAGTTGAAAAGGATTAATGTCCCTCAGTAATGGAGGGGCATGGTGAAATGCCCTCTTTGGGCTTCCTCTCTGCAGGCCAAGGGCAATAATGCCCCAGCTGCTGATCAACACCGGTACCAACAATCTCTCTTCTGTGTCAAGCAGAAGTAGCAGTCTAGTTCAGCCAGTTCAAACAGCTGGTTTGAACTCACCCAGCTGATTTTGTCTGTCATGTGTTAGGAAGGGAACATCTGAGCTCCTCTGCGGGCAGAAGAGTGGATGAGAAGAGGAGTTCACAGCAGCACTGTCCTCAGTTGGACTGTGAAGAACCTGTCAATGGCCCAATTGTCTTCACAGGGTACTTTGTGCTACAGTTAGGGCACTGCCTGTTGTGTGTGGACAGGGCTGAATGCAAAGGAATGGTCTGTGTAGATCAGTCATAGCCACATCAGTAGGGAGAGAGATTGCTGTGTGGGGCAGTTACACTGTAAAGAAAAAAGGGAGAGCTCACTTCCTTTCCCTGCAAAGCCATCCCTTCCTTCCCAGCTCCTGCAATTATCTGCTCAAAGTTGTTTTTCCATTAGATTATCTGCAGACTAGTTCTACAAAGGGCACTGAGAAACAAGCCAGTACAGAAGCATTAGAAGGACTCGGGAATTTCTTTCTGATGTCCTGGTGTGTTCCAAGGCAGCTTGATATGAGATACACAGGGGTGGTCACCAGACTATGTGTCTTTACTATGAGTGAGGAGACAAGATTTCTTAAAGTCTCTTCCCTTCTCAAGACAAGGAATGTGCAAGAAGCTCCTGGTTTTGGAGTTTACTAGCTTATCACAATCTGCTTCCTCCTGGAGATCACCAGAATGGAGGGGGAGATCGATGAAAATTTACTTATCCCAAGGGACAGTGCAAGCTCCCTCAGTTTCACAACCCATCATGACTCACCCAGCCCTGTTTGCTTTTTTTCTGTTTGATAGAATTGATGTATTTTACACTGAGCTGTATTATGAACAGAGTTCAAAGCAACTGCCTGTGATGGGATTGATTCTTTGTAAATGAACTATTTTCTGTTCCAGGGTTCAAGCTCAGAATGTCATAGTTACTTTTTCATTTTGGAAGGACTACCTCTTTTTCTCAGATAGGAAACTAAAGCTTATGGTACAGAGCATTTCTTGGAACCTTGACTCTATAAATAACTGTTCTGTAGAGCACCCAACATACACCAAAATACCAGGTCTAGTATGAGCCATGGAGGAAGTTTATGCAGCTATTTATTTGACCCTTGCATCAGTGCTCCCCTCCACAGTGTGTCAGTGGAGAAGCCCCACAAAACATTGCAAGTGTGGTGTGACTGCACCTTCTTAACATCCCTGTGTTCACAGCAGGACTGGGGTTGTTCTTCTGAACCTGGATTCAGAGAGGAGTTATAACATTTCTAGGTATGTGCCTCTGCTGAACCTCTAGCAAAAGGTATGCTGGACTGAGGAAAATGTTAAATATCTCCCCATATCAGCACCCAGCAGCTGTCAGGATAAAGGAAGTTGTGTGCCAGTTGGTGCCCGCAGCAGCATCCTGTTGTGGAGAAAAATGCTGACCACACTTCACCTTTTGAGGCAGCTGTCTTCAGGGATTTTCTGTCAGAATCCATCTTCAAGATGCTCCTTGTCTTCCAACCTCCCCTAAAGTCTGCTTTGTCTTCAGAGCAGTTATTCTTCACAAGGTTCTTCTCCAAATTTCAGTAAAAACCTGGGCAATCCACTGAAACTGAGGAAAGCTGAAATCATGACTTGACAATCTATTTTTGATAAGCTGACTTTTGGGATTTGTTCATTCCTACTGCGTGTGTCTGCAACTCAGTCCACTAGGCATAAATGACACATAAGCAATGGAGTAAAGGTTGTACTTGAAGTGAATTTTTATTTCTTTCTCTTTTAAAAATAGTTTCTGTAACATACTTTCAAAATCACTTGTACCTTTGTGGGGTCATCTCAGATATCTTTGGTATCCAGAAAAGCTTAATTTTTCAGACCATAGATACTTATCACAGTTTTGTTTCTCAGCTCTGAAAAAATGAACCTTCAGAATCACCTACCACTGTGTGCAGTTGCTCTTTGTTTCACCTGCAGTTAATAAACTTTGTAATGTGGACTGATTGTACCTAAATAGTCGATAACATTTGCATTATCAGCTTTGTTATCAGTTTCTCACAGATGTCACACAAGCAGTCCTGTACTATGTTGTGGAGGAAGAACAGGGCCTTCAGGGTCAGTTTATGGAGGGGGCAAAGGTGAGAGGGGACCCTTGGCCATGTGGAGTGTTCTGTGTGTGAAGATGATGGTTCTGTGTGTGAAGATGATGGTGGTTTAGAAAGTAGCAGGACTGGGGTTTCTGGGGCTGAACAGTAGGAGATGAGGATGGATAAGCAGAGAGGAGAAGCTGGAAGCTCAGAACAAGGCATCTGAAGATGATGTGATGACACAGAAGAGGATGTTAGAGGAATTCAAAGCACAAGAGTAAAATGGCTGGGGCAAAAGGAACATTACCTTCATAATCTGCAAGGGGAGGAAGGGATCTAGAATTGCCTGAAGGGAGAAGGTGGGCAGAGAGAAGGGTTATTGCAACATGTTGCTTGGAAATAGATGATGAATGTTTTATTCTCTGAAACCAATTACTTTAGAAGAGCACAAAAGGATGGGAGTCACTTGACTAAAGGGGGACACCTGCATGTAGGTATTGATACCTCAGCTTACAATTTAAATTCTCTATGTTATCTAAATCTCTATAAATGGGAGAGAAGAATATTCATAAAAGGGTTGGGTTCCTGGGGGCAGGGCCTTTACAGAACCCTGAATAGCTCTGCAGTGTTTCGAGTTTCTCTTCATTCTGCAGGTTCTGTCACCTAAAAGACCCTGTAAATTGCTGGTCAATTTATGGTGCCAGGTTGTTTTTTTCTTTGGCAGTTCTTAAAGGTAAGCTGAGTTCTTCTGAAAATAGGATAACAAAGCAAAGGTTACCCAGCACTCTTAAATAGATGGCCATTTAGACCCAAATTCACTAGAAGCCTGCAATGTACTTGAAATTAGAAAGCAAGTGTCTCCAGCTGATAAAACCGAAACCAGAGGAACACAACGCTGTGGTGACTGTAATAATATGACTGTATTGTGTAATAACTATAATAGTGATGATATCTGCAAGTGTAACCTTTAATTACTCTGCCTGTTTCTGCAAACTCTTTAGGAAGGAAAAATAGCACCTATTTGACACATGTTGTGAAAATTAAATTTCCCGATAGACAAGAATGTAGGAATGTCTCTCCAATGTCAAACCAAAATCCCTTCTAACACAATCTTTTAGTCTCTGTCAGTGACCAATAGTAGATGCATAAGGGAGAAAAGATAAAATGTGACAGGTAGAGTGTGACACTGGCTGGGTTATAATTTCCTACTTTCAGCAGTTTGCAGATTAGGAATTTTCTGAGTCTGAGCTTCCTTTCAAAGCGTCTTGTGTAACAGCCCAGCATAGTGTTTTGCCTTGTTTATGCATCTGTTTGCTTTGATTGTTTCTGTCCCCTGACATTGGGTCTTCATGTCCAGTTCAGTGTCACATGCGGTGCAGTTCATTTAGGAGCCTAACACCCATTTTCACTAGGGATGTATGAAACCAAGTCTTCTGAGAGTCACTGACTATTGCCCATAATGGGAGTTTTCTGGAGTGATTTTTTTGAAAAATGTCAGAATCTGTATAGAGTTTTGGGAATTAAGGTAGTGAATCAATTAAATGCTATTTTGTGTTTGAAGAAGAAAGGAAGAAAAAAAGGACTATAGAAATGGGATATGTTTAAGTTGGAGTTTTCCAGTATTAGAGAATTTTACATGTGACACATGTGCCACTGCCACTGGTATAGATATGTGAAGTACTTGTGTGTGGGAGTGCTCTAGTCCCCCTTTTTAAATGAGATGTAAGCAAATAGAAAATTGTATGATCTATGGCTGGTGCAGAAGACCACAGTACAATAAAAGATTTATATATCAGCCAAAACTCTTCCTTGCTATATCTCTGCCTCTGTTATAGGTACAAATATTGGTTTTTCTGCTGGAGGTGGTTCTTGTCAAAGGGAATGGAGGAACTGACTTCTCTCCTAACACTTGCTAAAAGTAGCACTGAAATCAGTCCAGGTCCCTTAACTTCTTCCAAGGGAGAATGTGGACGTAGGTGAAAGTGTCTACTACAAATATATAATTTTCTTTTCACTTCATTGTTCCCTCTCCATCTGACTTGGCAGGTGAGTGGGAATGGTGTGCAAATCGATCCCGAGGCAATCAATGACACGGCAGCTGGCCAGAGCTGAACACCGATGCGCTGATCGCCTCCAAATCAATTCACACGCTGCTCTTGCTCAGGTTACCTGCCACTTCAGCAGGGAGGGATGGATGGGGAGCTGAGGAGAAAATTGCACAAAAACTATTCTGGGACCTTTCTAAATAGGCCACTTACGTGCCACCCTTCTTCCCTCATATGTACATTTATACTGGATGTAAGGATATGATAAGGTCACGATGCAGTGCCTTGTTTGAAACTCAGACATTGCTCAAAAGGAGCAGAGTGGGGCCCTGGAGAATGCCTGGGAAATTGTGTGGAAGGGACAGAGCAGTCCTGCGTCTTCTTCGCTGTTTTCTGCCTCGGTGTTAGGTATTTAACTAGTCAAGCACTGCTGTTTGGATGTGCACAAGCTTAAATAATCCTGTGGAGTGTTGTGCCACGGGGAACTGTGGCTCCTAATTTCTAAACACTCCTCAAGGTGAGTGGCTTTTGTTTTGCTTTAATAAGCCAGGAGTTGTGCATGTTGAAAGTGCCTATTGTACAAAGATCTCAATTTACTTGGCAAACTTCCATGCATTAAGTCTCCCTGCTTTGCTGTCAAGGAGTGAGGTATTGTTATCTCCATTAAGAGCAAGTGAGCCAGGAATAAATGCCTGGTCTCTTCGTATTGCTGCTGCTTCCTTTTATTTTGCTTTCTTCTCCTGGATAGTAACCCTTAATTTAGAATGGAGATTGTTGAGACTAGAGATGGGTCTGGCCTCTACAGAGGAGGGACTGCACCTCATCCCCATGCCAACAATAGGACATCACCCTTTTTCTCCTGCAAGTGGCTGGCTGTGACTCAATTCAGTGCTGTCCTTAGGGATTCTCTTGTCTGTGCCACAGTTGCCATGGTCCCTAGGGAAGCAGTCAGCAAATAATTTAGGGGTAGGACCACCCAGCAGCCTCTTCTTCCCACCAGTCACTGACATGAGACCTTGGCAAAAGACTCAATCTCGTGTGGGAACGTGGATCCACATGCACAGAGGATAATCCTGCAGGGAACCCTGTCCTACACAAGGATAGCCATGGATTGGGTCCTTTGGCTTCATACATGGAACGTGTCACTTGGAGACAAGAAAATAAATGCAGTAGGCTGAGTGAATTGCTGAAAGTAATGCTGAAAGGCAGTGGCAGATCTGTGGAAAGACTTGAATATTGTGTGCTCTAGCCCATGCTGCTTGCAATAACACCAGTGCTGGATGACTGAATATATCCAGAGGTTATTGCTCTGTGTGTCCCCTTATGGTTCAGGGTACTGCAAGGCGTGACGTGGCACAGGAGCTGCGTTCCCCTTGGAACGGAAGGCAGGAACAGCATGCGCAGAACAGGTACAGCCATGTCAATAAGGAAGGACTGGCATTCATTTATTTTGTTTATTGCCCATTAATTTTAAGGAGTGCTGATACACTTTTCTGTTTTCAATAGTCCAATTGCTGCTAATCATAACAGGAAGTAAATATCGGCCACTGCCTTGGGAACACATTGGATCACAAGTGGTTTGTGGCAGAAGTTGTCTTTTTGCTCAGCACCTGATGAGATGAGGCCTTATTTCTGACTGGGGAACAAGAGTTCAAAGGTTGCCCATCACATGTCCTCTCCTGCTCCCAGATAAAGCTGGCAGGTGGAGCCAGGCAGGTGGCCAGACTGTATGGCAGGGCCCAAGGGCCAGCTGCTGCCATTTGTGAGGTACTCTGAGCACAACAGGGCAGTTCAGGAAGAACTAAGAGTCTGAAACAACACAAGCACAGTATTTCTTGCTGTTTGCCTGGAGAATAGGTACTTAGCACAGTTTTATTTCTCAGCTCTGAAAATTCAAACCTTCAGAGTCACTTACCACCATGTCCAGTTGCTCTTTGTTTAACCAGCAGTTAATAATGTTGTTTTATGTAAATTCTAAGAGGATACAAGATAATCTGCTGTTTTCAATCCAAATTTATGGTGAATTTTTGAATCTTTGTTGGTGCTGTCTGGACTGTGGCGTTTGAGAGTGGAGTGTTTTACTCATCTGGTATTTGTGATTTGTAAGAGGCACCTCTTGATCCCACATGGATGGATCTCACCTCCTCAGCATGGATGTGCAAGGGATTAGTGATGGGCTGTTGATCTTCCAGAGCCATCTAGAACTTTTTTGTGTTGGCTTTCTCGAGAGAATCCTGTCTGTCATAGTTACATCTCAGCATCTGGAAAGGACAGATGCTTTGAGTTATATGCCAAAATTAGATTTAACTACAGGTATGAAAAGTATATGATAACCAAATATGGCTTAAGGAGTCTCTTGGAGCACTCCTGTAATTAGTCGTGTTTGAGTTGCAAAGAGGCTGAAGAAGGATTGTTGTTTTACTAGGCTGAGTCTGGAGATGCTAATGACCATGGAAAAGTAGGATGCATTGCCAAAGGTTCTCACAATTAATGGTGCTATTGTTTGACATGCCAGAGGTACTTCACCAGTTACTTTGTGTGATAGGGAAACAAGGATTTTAACATCTTGAGAATGACTCTTGAGGACTCCTTAGGTGACTCACCTACATCTGGCCTTCATCCAGGTAAATCAGGCTCTAGGGCAGGTGTCCATGTTGAAGTGTAACCTGAGCCATTCGCTGCCCAGCTCTGATCTCTCATAAAAGCCAAAGGAGCTTTACTGAGCAAGCCTAGGATTGCCTGGAGTTGGGACAAAGCCAGAGCAAGTTGAAATCCTGTCTTCTGGCCCTCTCTGACTTGAGCTGCTTTCCTGGTGTCTGAACACTGGATGTCACCTGGCAGTAGAGTTATTTACTGTAATTCCAGCAGTCCCAGACTGCTGTGGGACACCCCTCAGAACTGGGGGGCTTCTGCACAAGCTAAATCTGAGCTATGGAAGTACTGTCATGGCAGGGAAAAGCACCATTTGGGCAAAGTGGACCTTTTTTTTCAGTAGATATACAGGTGGTATTTTATCCTTTATTGGCTTTCAGAATAAGCTAAAAATATCTGAAGTCTCTCTTGAGCTTTAGCCCTTCAAGTCTGCTCTTGCTGAGCTTGGGAGCTCTGGTTAGTACATTTTTCCATCTCTAGAGTGTGAGGATGGAAGGCAATACTGATTACTACCTTCTGATTGCATCCTTAATCATTCCCATGTTTGGCTGTTGTTTGGAAGTAAAAGCCTGGATTATGACGATTTTCTTGTCTAATCAAGATCTAGATTAGAACACGATCTAATTCTTCATTCTTGGATGATGTTCCCGTCACACGGAGCTCTGACCCTGAGATGTGACTGCATTAATTTATAACTCTTCTGTGGTCTGTTGGAGCCTCTCCTCCTGCAGGCCTTTTGGAGGGACCACAGTGAGGCATTTGGTCCAACCTCCCTTCTCAAGCAGGGCCATCCCAGAGCACGTGGCACAGGATTATCTCCAGACAGTTCTGGAATATCTCCAGTGAGGGAGATTCCACACCCTCTTTGGGCAATCTGTTCCAGTGCTCGGTCATCCACACAGTAAAGCTTTTCCTCACGTTTAGGTGGAACTTCTGGGCACCAGTTTGTGCCTGTTGTTGCTTCTTGTTCTGTTGGTTGGCACCACCAAGAAGAGCCTTCTCAGCACCCTCCTTTTAGATATTTATACATATTGATGACGTCTCAAATTGTCTCTTCTTGAGGCTGAACAGGCCCAACTCCATCAGCTTTTCCTTGTAAGAGAGATATTCCAGTCCTTTAATCATCTTTGTTGCCCTCCTCTGGACTTGCTCCGACAGTTCCATGCCCATCTCAGGTCGGGCGGTTATAACTTTGGGCACTTCTTCCCAGCACCGCTGAGCTCGGAAACCACCACCGGCATCCCCCGGCGAGAAAAGCCCGGCTGGATGCGTTGTTTTGGGGCAGGCGCTCCCGGTGCTCCGAGGCCGGGTCAGGATCCCGGGACCCGGCGGGC
>WEIU01001089.1:891287-914497 GCA_013389925.1 Aegithalos caudatus | reverse complement strand
GGTGGCGGCGGGACAAAGGCAGCGCCGAGCCCGGCACCGCCCCGGGCTGGCACCGGCACGGACCGGGACACGGGACCCCCGGCTGGAGAGGGGACACGGGACCCCCGGCTGGCCAGGGACATGGCATCCCGGGCAGGGACGGGGCTGGAGAGGGGTACACGGGACGCCGGGTCGGGAAGGGGCTACTGGTAAAGGAGGCTGGCCGCTGATTCACGCCTGCAGTTTACATTATCGAACCTTCCCGCCGCAGGAAAACCCCGGGGGGGAGTGAATTTATATATGCGCCTTTTTTTTTTTTTTTTTTTTTTTTTTTTTTTTTTTTTTTTTTTTTTTTTGTTNTTTTTTCTCCTCTGCTAGGAGCTAATGAGCGCGATGCTTTTGGGCAGGATCCCATCAGTTGCTTTGCTGGGCCGGGGAGGGAAATCACTTGTGCTTTCGTTCCCCTCTTTGATCCCAGCCAGTATGTAAAAGAATTGCAATTACACTTAAGCAGCACCTTTTACCCCACAGCGTCCAAATTCAAATGCAAACCTGAAGATCAGCTTCTGCCTTTTTTTTTTTTTTTTTTTTTTTTTTTTTTTTTTTTTTTTTTAAGGTCTCGGAGAAACTTCTGGGGTGGGCGCTCTGGCTTTTCCCTGATCTTCCCTCTGCGATCTCCCTTTCGTCGGTTGTACGGGCTGAAGTCCCCTGGGTGGCAGCCCGAGCTACTCATTCATCATCATAACAACCGTTTAGTGTAAAATTAACAACAACTTAACTACTACAGCAATAAACATGGTCCTGCATTACCACAGATTGATGAGGATTACTTAGTTACAATCAGCTGGGGCACAGACAGGAGAGGAGAAAGCCTGCCAAATCAATAGCTTTCCCAAAGTTTAAAACTTAATCTCCTCCCTTTAGTGTTGCTGATGCTCGGGGGCTTGTTTGTGGCTGGGTTGGGAGGAGGAAAAGGGAAGAAGGGGAATTTCCTTGCCCCATCCCCCCGGAAAGTTGGCACTTAGTATTTGCTTTGTGCGAAGATGAGGACAAAGTCCTCTGCCTGCATCTGTTCATGCACCTGATTTCTTCAGCTTTTATCTTGAAAAGGGCCCTATTTGTTGATTATTTAAATATATTTTGCCTTTAATTCCTTCACTGTTTAAATTCGCAGCTTAACCTTCTAAAAGGCAGCAGCAGACCCCTAAACGAGCTGCCAATCGATCCCAAAACAACAATGCATGAGAAAGAGGGAGCTCTCAAGCAGATCGGTCCTCTCTCCCACTAACAAAATGTGCTGGTTATCTGGCTCCCGTTCCCCGCTAAACTCGGAAGCATTCATCACAAGAAACAAAAGGGCAAGGCGAAAACAGCTAAGTGCACCTAGAGCTGCATCCAAACAAAGAAGAAAAAGCCTAAACAAACCCAAGGTTTTCTATTTCTTCCTGAGCCAAGTAATCCCTTTGATTACATCTAATACCTGCCAAAACCCAGATGGTATGCCCACCCATCGCACAGTGTGATAATGCCACATTGTGAAATCTACCCATTAATATTAATTGTCAGCTAGAGAATCTGTCTGAACTACTAAAGCTCGAGGTTGCCTTGAGAAAGCAGGGCGTGATTTAGCAGGGATTTAAAGATAATTCTTATTCTTTCGTTCTCTATCTCGCATACCTAGAATGTTAAACAACAGGCCTAGAATGCGATTCCAATTTCTGCCTCCCACAAATCTGATCTTAAACCAGTGTGTACTTGGGGTCTCTGCCTGGTGACCAAAATATTACCTTAAATTGCTGTGTGGGTGTGCAGGCTCCACATAGGTACACCCTGCTGCCCTGACTGAATCCCAACTCCTTGCTCAAGACAGACGTGCCCTACTGAGCACATACGACTTCTCTTCTTTCTTGCCATTGCTTCCCAAATACTCTTCCCATAAAGGACTCGGTACTCCTTGAGAATTACTAAATAGGTCTTTTGGAAACTTTGGGGGTTTTGTACATACTGCAAAACTCCCTGTTTGAACGTGGTGGGGAGAGAAAACAAGTGTAGAAAGAGGTGATGGAGCTGTCCTCAAATTTTTAGGAACTAAAGCTGGAATTGGGACATAAAGGTCCTTGAATCATCTGAAAGGAAAGAGAAATGTGAATGAGAGGAGGTAGGATGAATGTGTATGTTCCTCATCCTGTTAGCTCTTGCCAGCTCCTCTCAAGCCCTGTTTCCAGAATAATAGCAATCATTACTTGTTACAATGCCTGGCTCTTGTCATTCATCTGTGGACTTCAAAACCAGTTTTAAATTGATTGTGTCTCCGTTGATATGCAAAAAAGTAACCACAGAGTCCTGCTGTGCCCCACAGAGGCAGGTCCTGCTCTGGACAGCACTGAACTTTCCAGGAAAGCAGTGATCAATTTTGATATATGTTGTTCTCAAAACAGCAGCAGCTCATGGCCTGTCATTAGATATGGCCAATTTTACATGGATGAGGGGTGATCTCTAAATGTTGGGCCTGAAGACACAAACATTTTTGTTTTAATCCCTAGTCAAGCTGCTCTGTTACTAATCTCTGCCATAGATGCTCTGTGTATGAGTGGCTCAAAGTAAGCTGGCTCTTCTAGAACAGAATGAAAAACCTATGCAAACAGACTCTGGCAAAGCTACCAAGGCCTGGAAATTCAGGTTCCAAGGTCTGCTATTCCATCCTTCCCTCATTCCCTTACATCTGGCTATTCTGCAGCAATTTAGGCAATAAGACTCTTTGAAATGAGAACAGTCAGGCATATAAATATATGAATATGTAAATCAGATTTGTATTATCAGAGGTTCATATCAGTACAGGCGTGCATGAAGATGTGCTGCTTTCTTTGTCGTTTTTCTTCCCACCAAAATCCTTTGTGGCTCCTTTGTCTCCTTGCACTGGGTCCTGGGTCTCTCAGGATTTTATCAGAAGAGCTTTTTGGTAATTTTTTGACCTTGGAAAGGTACGAACTGCACTTACCCAGAACCACCCTGAAAGCACCTTGGCCTGGGCTTTAGAGAATGCCTGAAAATCTGCATGGCTTTCCCATGCAGCTGCCACCACCCCCTCCAGCAGCTCTTGTGTCACGGGCAGCCAGCCCGGGCCTGCTCTGGTTACTTTCGCATCCTCTCCCCGGGATCAGCTGAGCTACACCAGGAAAAGAGAGATGTGAAATAAAAAGTGGAACAAAGGACCCTTTTCCTGCCACTGCTGAAGCTGATGGCCAGTGTCCTGCTGACTTCAGCAACACCAGTGTTGATAAGAATAGGCCTGTTCTAAGCTGACTGTTGTGCCTGCAGCTCGCATGGACTTCTCTTGAGTTACAACGTGTGTGCACATGCATGGTGAGGGGAAATGTACAGTTTTTGGCAATTCAAAGTTTAATCAAAAGGCCACTTTTCCCATCTGTTATTTTTGGACCCAGCCTCCCGAGGGTCAGCTTGATAACATTTCATGCTGCTTCTAATCAATTTTATACCAGGAAGCAGTGTGAGAGCTGACTACCAGAGAGCTGGAGTGGCATGGAGCTCAGCACTGGGAACATAGCTGGAAAAATATGTTGGGGATTTTGGGGCATAAACAAATGTTTCCTAATCTGGACTGCAACTCTGTCAGGCATGTATGGACAAGCAGATGTCGATTGGAGCTGAAAACCAGCAGGTTCTACTACAGTGTAACCTGTAAATCCACATCTTGACAGGCATGTTGTGGTACGCAGAGCTGTAGTGTCTGAGAAATAAGGTAACACAGGAATCAGATTATGGAATCAAATAGAGTGATTATCACTGCCTTTTTTGCTTTGTATAGACAAAGCAAGTAGGTAGTAGTTTGTACTCATTATATTCTATCTGACTGTTCAGATCACACTTGATTTTTTGGAGCTGGCGGCCTTGGAGGTTTAAATGGCTTTGAAGACACAGGCCTTTTTTGTTGTCTATTTCTCCTCTGTGTCCATTCTATCCTGTGATTGCCTCTTCCATGGCTGGACAAACACAGACAGGAATATGTAACTCCTGGGGGCTCTGTTCCTTGCTCCACACACCTTGTAGGCAACCACAAGGGAGCCACATATAAGAGGAAGAAGAACTATGAGTACTGGGGTCAGAGCTGGAGCAAGACTTCTCAGCAGGGCTGGCAAGACTGAATTTTGCTGCCTCAGCTGTGAGAGCTTGGGATCAGGCTCAGTGGCCTTGGAACTGTCAGAGTTTAAAAGGTGGGGAAAGACTGCAGCTGCCAGGAGGGAGCTGCTTTTCCAGCCTGGGCTGCAGCAGTAACCCTGGCTTCGGGGGGACTTGACAGACCCTGACTGGTTGTTGTAGTCAGATGCTGCTCCTGTCCCTTGAAATACAGGAATCTTTATTTGTCTGGAATACCCTTAAAATATCAGGCAAAATCTGCAGCAGTATGGTTGAGCCTGGTGCTCGTGCTCTGCTGTGTGTTTTCGGCAAAGCGAAACTTCCATTTTCAGGGACTTCTAGCATGTTTGTAGGCAGAAAATGCCAACAGCCCAGCTCTGTGGGCTGCACTGACCTCTGCTTGTCAAGTAGATTATCCCTAGGTGGTTCTCAGTAGCACCTGTGGACTCGTGAGCCAAAGAAACCCAATTAAAATAACACCACATAGTTTGCATTGCGTGCAGCTGTGGCTCTTCCTGTGCCCAGGGCTGGTGCTTGTGACCAGCAGTTGTTACTTTCTGTGGCCAGGTTTCACTCAGCACGGGCACAGCACTCAGGGGTGATTACTGCCTGCATCGGCAGTATGGGATCTGCAGCATCCTGAGTGCCTGACTTGATCCCAAACCTCGCTTTTGGGATAAGGAATGAGCTTCTCGAGGAGATAATAGTGGGCAGTTTGGGATGGAGTGTGGCCTGTTTTATCGATTTCGAAAATAAACAGTCTAATCTCATAGGGAATAGGTGAAGTATTAATTTTTATTTCAGCATGCAAACACTGCTCACACCAGTGTATCTGAGGAGCGTTATCATTGTAACCCACCCTGGAGGGCGGCTCTTAAGTGATGCAAATAGAGTTCTGATGGTTTGGGCTTTTCTCAGTGTAAGGAATAAAGCTGGGAACAAGCACCGTCTTCCAGCATTTCAGCTGCTTCAGTGCCAAGGATTAGACCAAACTTAACCTTCATCAGCAGTTTAATCTAATGGTGTGGTTGTGCAGCTGATTTAAATCAGTGCTGCACTGGGTTGCTCTTCTCCGCCCTGCAGCTGCGTGCTCTGTTCTGCTGCTGCTGCTCCTCTCCCCTCGCTCATTCCATGCACTTTGCTAAACCAGCAAAAACCCTCTCGGCAAAAGGGAGCAAATATTTTTGTGTCGGCTTAGAGAGCTGGATGATGAGGTCAGCAAGGTGACAGGGCCAACCCTGGAGTGCTTCTGTAATTTGGGTGAGGCACTCGGATAGCTCACTGCTGCTGGGAAGAGTGTTCCTTCACACAAGTGGTGTGGTGCCAATCCTGTGCGTGCCGGACCTCACCGGCCGCCGAAATCTCAGCTTTCCGTATGGGGATTCCCTGTGACAGGCCCTGGTGACTTGCCCAAATTACAAAGACAGCCGGTGGCAGAGCCAAGATCCCAAACTGACAGCACAGGAACAAAACCTCGTTCCTTTTGTAGTTTACATCAGAGTTTTATTTTGATGAACAGAAGCTAAAAAGGAGCTCGATGCACTTTAGAATAATGGTACTTGGAAAGTAACATCCTGGACTAAGATTTTTTTTTTTTTTTCAAAGCACCTTTTGTTCGGGTTAAGGTACAACAGAAAATCACAAAACCGAGCCTTTTAGGCACTGGGAAAGGATGCAATTCTCCTGAACTTCCACTGGGCTCCTCTGCTGTTACAGTCAACAGAAGCACCAATTAAACGCTTCCTGGTCTGAACCGAGCTGGTTTCCAGTCGAGATTCCAGCCTGTGGACTCGGTATTGTTTCTGTCCAGAGGTCTGTATTACCAAAACTGACAGGTGTCACAGGGGTTATTCTGTTCTTAGCACTATTTTGAATTTTTTTAAAAAATCCTGAAATATTAAAAATATCTGAGAAGAAAAGGTGTTTGTAAGATACTGGAAATCCTATTACGTGGCACCGTTCTGTTTTCCAGGCTGTCCAGATGATAGGTTATGGATGATATTGAAGCTCAGAATCATACAATGACTATTGTGTTAGACTTATACAATGAATACAGCGCCTCACAGTTGAACCAGGTTTCTTTTTCTATTAATGTTTATTTTATGTTGAAGTGAAACGAGACCTCAGTTTTATATATTCTCTCTATATAAATATTTCTCTACTTTTTCAAGTGCTCATGAAAAATGTGACAAGATGTCCACCGAGGTCACAAATGTAAGCATAAATAGCTGCAATTTAACATCAGTAGTTAGCAAACAAGATACCCTCGAGGTAAAGAGGCTGATAAAAAGAGGGCAGCGATGCATTAAAGATGCATTATTTGGGGGTCTATGGATATAATTTAGGCTTCACAACAAGGTCAGACTGATTTAATTCTCTCTGCAAAGGTCAGTCCAAGGCCTGGCTGTACTAACCCCTGTGCTCTCCATCTGTCTGCACTCCAAGCCAGACACTTTCAATAGGTGATTGTGTGCTCATGACTGGATGAGAACACATTGAAATTACCTCCAGGTCCAGGCCTCCAAAGGCGTTTACGCGGAGCCACCGCTGACCCTGGAGTAGCTGGTACCTCTGGAACTTTGCACTCGGCTGCAGCTTTGAAGTGTTGAGGAGAACATCTGATATTGGTGTTTTCCTAATGCTGTAAGTGCCCGTGAATATTCGCCTTCATAAATGCGTTACCGCAGTGTCATAAACGCTTTATGCAGGTTTATTCTGTGACCCTTGAAATGTGAGTCCTTTTCAGCACTGGCAAAAGTATAATAATATAAAATGAAAAACCCCAAACCATTCCAGTATTTACTTTCTCCAAAATGAGGAAAAATGAAGAAATTGCTGTTTGTGGACATCTTTATTTAATAGTCCAGGATTTTAAAAAATCTCCCTCCATAAGCAAAGGATTCTTTAAAAATAATTGACAGGACAAAATAAATATGCAATGTCCCGGTATCTGTTAGTCATTTTCTTGCTGCTTTTTTTCACTTGATGCTAAACGTTTCTGAATTCTCTTTTCATTTTAAGTAGGAAACAGGTTTATTAATCTGAATGCAGCAACTAGAGAAAATGAGGCCAGTGAATGATTTGAGTTTTCGATAGATATTTAGCTCACAGAAATAGTCATGCACAGCAAACAGCACTTGCTTTCATGAAAGAAAAAAAGAAGACACAAGATTAGTGGAAGGTACACTTAATTTTTAAAATGTAAGAGACCTTATTTTTACATGTAAGGATATGAGGATATGAACAGTTACTGCTTTTATTGTAGGCCAAAGCATAAAGGTAAAATGATATAAAATAGCATGAAATAATTGATGTACTATGTTAACAACCAAATCAAACAAAAAAAACCCTCCACACAGTGCTCTTTCTCAGGTACTGTAAGTATTCCTTAGGTACAGTACTTATGTACATCTGGTTTCAGTGCTTATTTTACATTTGTAAAGTAAACAGTTTCAAAAGGCAAAAATGGATGAATCTGGTTGGGAAGCAACAAAATTAAAATCCGGAATTCAGATCTTAGGATTCAACTCTACAAAGTAGCTTGTCCTGTGTTGCTCAAGCCTGCCTACTGTAAAGTCACCTAAAAAGAAAACTTATACAAGCAAGAACAATAATACAGATCATAACAGAGTAAATTAAAGGTAGATTTCAGATTTCTGCCTGTCTTCCTATGGTTAAATAATGTCCCTGGTAAACAAATTCTGATCTTAAATGATAAAGACTTTTTGTTCCAGGTATCTTACGAAATCACCTCTTGCTCTTGTGCACGATGTGTGCTGATGAATCAGAGATAGTATTTGGCTCTTGAGGCTGTTTCAGTGGCCCTGCTTTTCTAAGTTTGAAGAAGGCACAGAGAGAATCTGTGCAGAGATCACCAAAAAAAAAAAGTGATAACTTGTAAATTTGTAGAATTTTTTTAAAATTTTTTTTTTATTATTATTTTTTAGAACATGTGGTTCTAAAAAAATGGGTTCTGACCCCATGCCCCCATGCACACACTCCCATTTCTGGTGGCCAGCTCACCTTTTCACTTGGTCCAAGGGTTGCTGGAACACCTCTTCTGCTGGAAGGTGTGCAGGTGTGGTTGGATTAGCCATGGGGAGTCATTGGAGAGTGAGTGGCAGAGGAAATCACCCTCCTGTCATATAAACTCACAGCCTCTGTGGGTCCTGTCTCCTGCTCTCTGAAGGAGCTGGGCGGTGAGCTTGGGCTCTTTTCACTGAGTGGGTATTTTTATAGTAGTTACTATTTGTGGTATTGTATTAGGAGTATTAAGGTATTCATTACACCAACTGTTTGCTTTAAAATATTTTGTGGGT
Source organism: Aegithalos caudatus (assembly GCA_013389925.1). Classification (NCBI taxonomy): domain Eukaryota; kingdom Metazoa; phylum Chordata; class Aves; order Passeriformes; family Aegithalidae; genus Aegithalos; species Aegithalos caudatus. Next base: position 906,044 of record WEIU01001089.1, on the reverse strand, counting down.
GAGCTTTTATTGCTCAGGAATGGCGCCAGATGGACAGTCCTGAGGAGCAAAGTCCTCACGCTATCTGCAGGTCATGGCACAAGCAGTGGCACATAAACTTCTTCCTCTTCTGTCTTCCTCCACCACCAGCCTGGCAATTCAGGAGGAAAAGGGCAGTCCAGAGCCTGTGGTGGCTCTCCAGAAAAACCAACATCAGGGTCACCTGTTGAGGTGACAGATTTGAGACACATTTATTGTAGCTCTGTGGGGCCTTTCCCAGAGGCTGCCTGGGATTTGGCTGTTTACAGCCTCTTAAAGCATTCCTCCTGGAAGTTAGGGAAATTTTCAAAGCAGTTGCTGTCTGTTGCATGAATCCACATTGAACAGACTTTACAGTAGTTCTATCTGCAGCACCTGAAGCTGTGATTTACCTTTTTGAATTGGTTTTATCCCCTCAGTTAAGGAAGGGACACAATTTCCAATATGGGTTAAACTGGTAATGCCCATCCTAGTGTCAATAATGGAAGCCATTCACACAGAACAAAATAATTCCTGTGCCTGGAAGTCCCTGTCCTTTGTTTGCATCTCATTTGGAGCACTGCTTATCACTTTCCACCCTAAAATCTGTCTGGCTTCTTGCTTTCCCGAAAAACTGAGCCCAGGGTGGGCTGAAAAAGCTGCCAACCCTGTCAGCTCTCTGGAGGTTTGCTCATATACCTGGCTGATACTGTTTTCCAGAAGGCCTTTGTGGGATCTGGATCTTAGGCTAGGATGGCTTAGACTTACAGTGGAAACCCTGGCAAACCCTTAACATGACTGTATTGACAACTTCCACTGTAGGGTGGTGTTCTGCTCTGGCAGCTTCTTCGTTGGGGAAGGACCACTCAAAGTACATCTCTGCTTCTCGTGCTTTGCTTATGTTCTGCACACTCTGAAAGGAAAGCAAAAAGCAAATCTGGAAGTCTCATAAAAACATATGATTTTCCTCCTTGTAGCAGTGAGTGCTGATCTGACCTCACACTGCACTCTCAGGGGCTGCAGGAGTTTAAGGGTTCAGGCTCTACTGGTCTCCAAGCACGCATTTTTCTCTCTGAAACAGAAAAATCCTGTGCGACAAAAATGGGAGCTGCTTTTTGATTGTGCGCTTGTCGCATTTTTTCACGTGTGAGACACGACATGCTCTGTCAAGCCACCGTATTCAAACTTCCCCTAATATATTTCATTTTTATTAGCGACAGAGGACAGGTGATTTGAATCTTAATCCTGGAGGGTGATGTGTGTGTGAGGTGTAGAACACCTAGGCGTGCGCTGTGGTGCAGCTATTGCAACCAGCTCACACGCTTTGCATATCAATCTCAAGGCTTTTGCTGTGCCCAGCTTTTCGAGGGGCATTTGGTAGAAATTAAATTGTGAGGGGTGCAGGCCACTTTACACCATTGTATTTCTCTTTCCTATGTTGAAGTTTTTGATTCCTCTTTTTCCCTTACTGCATATTTATACTCCTGCCAAGTTCCAAAGGAGCAGAAAAGCTGCTCCTCGTATTAAGTGATGCTTTCGACAAGTCAGGCTTTCAGAGAGGAGAAAGCATCAGACAGGCAGGTGAAGACAATTTCTGCATTGCAGAGTTACTGCCTTACATGTGTTTGTCCTGTGGGATGGAACTTAATAATTCACAGCTCTCTTGTCCTCATGCTCCTTCCGAAACTCACTCCAAGCCAAGGTCTTCCAGTTTGCCTCCATTTGGTTTGAATGGCTCCCTGACTCCAGGAAATTCTCTCCTTTCCAATCCGCAGGTTGTAGGAGCAGTACTGGGGGAAGGATAGCTGAGCTGCTGCTAGTCAAGAAATGGGATGAACAAGTTAAAAAAAACTCCACGTTCCCAGGTGGATAAAGCTGAAGGAGAGCAAAGAAATCACCCTGGCTAAGCAGAAAACAAAAAGATGTTATTTTGTCCTTTCTGTTGTAGCGTTTGTGTGGAGCAGCAGCTGCCAGCACCGATGGTTTCCCTAAGTGCTCACAGGGAGTCCTGCTCCTGGCAGACACCAGAGCAGGCACTGCCCTGCTGCAGGGCCTTTCTCCTGGGACAGGCAGAGGCCTCCCGTGCTCTGAGCCGAGTTCACAGCCTTGCCCCCACAGCTCTGGGGAAGGTCACTGTGTTTGCAGGTGCTGGAGGAATGTGCTTTTGGTGCTGGCAAAGTTCAACACCAGAGGAAGCAGTCCCAAGTGCTTCCTCAGGTTTTCCCTGCAAAAAGGGGGCTGGGGGAGGAGAGAGGACAAAGAAAAAAATTTCTCTTGTGACGGACACGAGTGGTGCAAAGCTCTGCATGAAAGCTGGGTAACATAAACCCTTCCCTCTTCCCCTCCCACACAGGGAACCAGAACAAGTTTTGTATGCTGCTTTACCTGTATTTTGATGTCTCAAGGCACGCACAGACCTCAGGCTAGCCCTGTATCAGGGCAGTGGCATCAAACTTTTAATCCCTGAAATTAAAAAGGCCATCTTACCTAATAGGGAAAAAAATACCTTGGGACATTTGCAGGGAGTTAAAAGAAACAGCATGTAACAGTGTGGACAAAGTCCTGACCTGAAGCGCAATGAACTGCACCAACGCCTTTGGTACAGCTACAAGTTTATAGTGTTCTGGAGTGTTGTTTATGTTACTATAAAAAAAAGGTGAGAAAATATATTCAGTTACTTTCTGTTTTTCCCCATTGAGCAGATGGCAATTCATAGCTCAAACTGTTTTTTAAGCCATTTCACATTTTACTAATAAGTACAATATGCTTTTCAACAACAAGCCATGCTCAGGCACTTCTGCAGAGGTTGTGGTTGCTCAGGTAGCTCAGAGATCAGAGACTTTAGGAATCCTGTTGCACTGTAGTGGCAAAGATTTTCCGGTCACATCTCGCGTGGTGGAAAACACAAGCTGAAACCTCTCCCACTTCTTGTTTCAAATTATTTCTAATTTTGTAAGGTGGAAATAGTGTGGTTCAGCTTACCTGAACCACCTCAGTCTGAGATTGTTCCTACTAACTATGTTCTTGGTAGAACAAACCACACCTTTTAAGGAGCTCAATATTTTTTGCATTTAAAGTGTATAATAATAGGTGGAGATGGCCATTGGGAAAAGCAAGAAAACATTGAGCAGTTCTTTTCCAGGAAGTTTTGGTGCTTTAGAATGAAAGCTGTTAATATTGCACACACTGGAAAATTCTCACCATTAGATCCGTGGTTTTCTCAAAACCTGTTAAATTATATGAGTGCAGAAATAAGGAAGAGTGGGTTTTATTATTAATTGACACTTATTTTTAGCTGGCATGTGGTGGCAGGTCCTCCAGACAAACCCGAGGCACAGATTAAAGCTGAAAGTTTTGGAAATGTTCTAAATCTTTGTAGTATTGCAGAGAGGAAGTGTAATATTAAACTGACAAATTGAATATATCTTTTTTTTTTTCAATGTAATTCACAGTTTCTTCCTATTATTTTTTACTACCCATGGAGATAAAGCAAAACAAATTCCTCAAAACAGAGAGGAATATATTTCCAGATACCTTTTCCTATTAAGTAATATATCTCTCTCATACATATGTAGTGTCAAATATCTATCCATTCCTTTTCCACACCACGTCTCCAGCCAGAAGTGTTGGCTATGCAAATATTGCAGAACCGACTCTTAACATATGTGCTGTGTGCCTGGCTGCAGCTACACGGGAAACTCTAGGTAATAATTAGAGTCTGCATATATTATCTTGCAATTATAATTTTACATAATCGGTTATGTAATCTCGAGGCTGGTATGCGGTGAGAAACTGTGGTTACGTCAGAATTCTTCGGAAGAAAAATAAAATTATTGATTGTAAGTGCACGTCCTAGCGAGGAATGGGAGCAGAGGGATGGTGCAGCACGGAGTATCTCGGCGGTGAAGCCACGCTGGCTCTCGCCGAGGGGGATCTCGCCCCCCAGGAACGAGCAGGGGCATCCCGGCGCTTCCAGGGGCAGTCCGGCGGCTCCGGGCGGGGGCCGGGGGAGCGGGGAAGGGGACAAGAAAAGGGAGCAGAAGTGGGAAGGTGACAAAGTGGCGGGCGCTGATTTATCGTAGGAGCCTGTGCTCGTTCCCAGCTACTGAAACGCTCCCGCAGAGGAGCGGGATGCGGAGCTGGGGCCGCGGGCGCGGGACCGCTGGAGCCGCGGATCGAGCCGAACCCGTCCGCCCTTTCCCTCGGGCGCTACCACAGCGGCACCCAACAGCCCCTGTCCGAGCGCGGCTGCCACCGCCCGAAAGGGCCGGGGGAGTGCACGTGAAGCCCCCGAAGAAATATAAAATAACCCAGGCACGCAGGGAAAACAACGGAGCGATAAATAAACCACAAAGTGAATCAGATGAAATTGCCAGGCGTTCGCTCCCGATAACCAGCAAGCTTTATAATATCCAGGTGTTGGGGAAAGCTGTTGTCTTATAGTTTATAAATCCCTGCTGATGGGAGGGAGGGTGAGAATCTTTGGAGGTGAATGAAATATCAAATCACGAGGCTGTATGTAGATTTATGATTGCATAAGAGGCTCAATCATTTCCATATATTGAAATGTGCTGTCCTTTCCACGACTGCCCAGCCCTTGGAGGGAGAGAGACGCTCGATTCCGCCTTGATCAATGCTGACTGTGAAGCAAGGAGGAGGAGAAGGGGGGGACCAGGCTGGCACCAGATGGAGCAGGGTCTAGGGAAAGGTCAAGGTTAGCTCAGGCTGCTATTGAATCGGTTGCAGCCTCACAGATAGATCTCTGCCTCCGAGGCACCCACTGGGGCTTCTCAGAATCAAATCTAATAGAAAAGGCAGTCACAGAATGAAATCGCTTCATCTGAATGCTAAAATTGTTATTAGGCTACATTAGAGAGATACCGGGCACATGATTACCAAAAAAGGAAGCATGCCTAGCAGTTTGTGACTGAAATAAAAGCTGTGAATATGTTGATACCATCGGCGATGTGCAAAGATAATAGATAACAGGAGAGAGGGGCAGGGAGAGGCGCGTGTGTGTAACGAACAGATTAACATATTGATGCGGATGTATGTATCCCTATGAAATTATCTGTGTGGGTCGCCGTGGCTGCCCCGGGTGTGTTTGTACATACTCAGAGAGGAACACTTGGATTCCTGCGTGTCCTGCAGTGGCCGTGGTCCTCAGCACTCCCAGGACATTTGTTAATTGATTTGGACCGCAGTTATAGGCCAAGAAGCAGGAGCCCACTCGGAGGAGAGGTTTAGTGGTGGATCCTTGCAGGAGCCCACCTGCAGCCACCCTCAGCTTGTGTTGTCAGTTTGATTTTTGATTTTAAGTCCTCCTGGAGGTACAGGGCTCAGACATTGTTCAAGGCCGCTTGTTTTCTGGCTTATCTCATTCTGGCTCGTTCATTAGGTCCACACACATGTGCAACCACCCCACACCCCGGATCCAGGAGTGTGACGTGGGCGCACACATACGTGTTTGGAGCAGCGGTGCTGTCAGCTGGCTTACAGAGATCAAAGTGAGGCTCTTCCCAGTTACCAGCTCCTCCACGTTACCAATTCCTTAACCTACAGCACAGCCATGTCTTAAAGCAGGATTTAGTCTTGTAAAATAAATGCTGGCTACACTAGATTAAACATGATGACTGCACTCTAAGGGTTAATAAATTTAGAATTAACAGATCATCCCAGCTTGATACAGCTACTATAGATGATTTAATATGCAGGCTAAGCAGGTTGACAGTCAGCTCACAGATGCAGATAAGATCAAACAGTCTCTTGATTCAATAGATTGAATGGTTGTACTGAGTGTCTGGAAGGTGAGTGACAGTATGTATATGGCAGGGGTTCTGGTAAAGAAGGGCTTCGATTCCCCACTGCTGTGCACTGCACTGGTTTTCCTTTTCTAGCAGTCAACCTTTTTCAGCAATCAAACCCGGAGTTAACATGAAAAAAAAAATGTCTCAAATATAGTTCAGGAGAGTTATTTGAAGTTTTCAATAATGAAAAGCTCTATGCTTTAATGGTAATCACCATTACTATCGCTAGTCTGCACTTCAGATTCCTTTTCCATGGACAAGGACATCGCCACCCACTCCATCCCACAGGGAGTCTCAGCTGTCCACAGACTCTGTTTGTCTGTCCACACCAGTCCCCGTCCCTGGCAGACCTAAATCCACAGGAAGGAGCTATTTTGGAGGCCAAACAAGGACACCTTGCCCCAGACAGCCCCTGGGACTTTAGTGAGTGCAGCCTTATCCTAATGTGATTCACCGTCCAGAGGCTTTGGCTGCAGGAAACCTCAATGGATGCAGAGTGACAAAGACAGTTCCCCCGGAATGGAGCTTCTTTCTCAGCTCTTTTGCTTTTCTGGCTTAAAAGTTAATGTCTGTAGTAACTCTTCTGTGGTTTATGTTTTCCTTTTTTGCTCTTCTGTCCTATTTAAACGGGAATGTAAAACAGTCCTCATGGAGGCTAGTGAGCAATGGGATGACAGAGTGGTCTCTAACAATTTTATTATTTGATCAAGAGTAAAAGCTCCACCTGAACCATTAGATTTTACAATATGAATATGTTTCCAGGCAATTTTAAAAACGCGTATTATGCATTCAATAGACCGTCACAGGTCTGAATTGTGTCTTATTGTATTATATGGGGCCACCACCATCCTGATAGGGATATTTGTGCTAGAGTTACTGCACATCTGAATGCTTATAAATTAGCTGTATGGTTTACTTTGGTGGGGTTTTAAAAATACTCCCATGGTTTTGATGAATGCCCTGCAGAAGGTTGGTGTGATGAGCAGTGCCGCTTTGTATCTGCCAGCAGAGCAAACCCAGACTGTACCTGAGCTCCGTTTCTTTGTGATTTTTAAAAATGGGCTCATGTACTTTTACATGTGAATTATAGTTTCATTTTAATTTAGAAGCCAGTGGCTCCCTTTCCATCCCTCAAATGCTGAGTTAGAAAAGAGAAGGTCTGGATGTGTGCTTTGGATACAGATCCACATGGGAGTGTCCACAGATTTTCCTAAGCAGGTCTTCGATGCTACTCAGGGACGAGCCTGCCTTTTCTGTACTCCATGCCTAGGAGCACCACTCAGGTGAGCTGATGGAGGCACGAAAATTTTCATCTTCTAATTAGAGACAGGCGACATCAAACTGCCGGCACTTCTCAGGGTGAAGGAAGAGCACTCAGATATCCCTTGCAAAGGAAATGCCCAAGCAGAAGAGCCAACGAGCACACTGAAGGAGGCCATGTGAGGCAGCGTGAAGCCTGGGAGGACTCGGGGAACCCGAGGGGCTCGGAGGAGCGCTGTCCTTGCGGGGCTGGGGGGACTCCGGCGCGGACGGTCCCCCGGGAGCCCCCGCGGCGGCGGTGCCGCTTCCCAAGGCGGAACCAGCGAAACCAGTTATCTGGCAGCAATTTGCATATTGATGGTGCCTCCCGCCGTTCTCCCTGATTGCTTTACAGGAAGGAAAGGTAACAGGAAAATACAGAGCCCCCTCTCAAAAAATGCCAAAGAGGATTCTACGTGCATAGGGGCTTTGATGGAAGAGTAAAGCCTGGTAAAGCCCATGGCAGGGAATTTGTTTGCCAAACTGATTTTTGTCTTAGGATTTGAAGTCAGTTGTGTGTTCCTTATATATATATATATATTTTTTTTTTAAAGTTCTGAAGCTGAAAATGTGAGGTCCATCCTAGAGACAAGCACTGATCACTTCAGGGAAAAATAATTAGTCTCGTCATATTCACTGGATGTGTGTTAAGGAGGAGACAATCCTTGAAGACTGGGAAAGGCTTTGAGCAGACACTTTGAAAGTACAGTGTCATGGCACAGATAGTTTTTAGTCCCGCTCATAAGCAATGTACAGATGTGCACTATGGCATTGAATATAAGAGCTAACAGAGAATAGTTTCACTTTTATTGGCTCTGAGTACAGTGGCTGCCTAAGACACACCTATTGTGAGGCACCTTTAGCCTTGCTTGTAGGAACAGCCACGGCTGTGTCCCTGTACATCCCCAAGTGTTCAGATTCCTTCATTTCTGGGCAGCATCAACCAGGGTGCCAGGAGCCTGTAGCTCACCTCACCCCCGTGCTGGGGGGATGTTCAGCACTGTTCAGGACATGGCAGTGGATCCCATTGCTCCAGCCACATCCAGACCAAACTTCTCCCTCCTGCCTGTGAGAGATAACACTTACAGAGTGGTGCTCTTCATGGCCTGGATTTACCCTGTGGATATCTATAGCACCCAAAGGTCTGAGGGAGGTGTGTGTCAGCACACACAGTGCAAGGAGCTCTCTTTCCATGTGTTTACATCTATCTCTCCCTCCAGGCTCTCAGATGCTGTGAAACTAAATACGATGGGGCAAATTACAGTCCAAATTGTGAATACATTAATTTCAGTATGGTAATATCAAACACTGTACTTATTTCTGATTTCTGTATTTAATTTCCCTTGCTTTTTTAAATGCTGGGGAATAGTTGCTCAGTGAACAATAGCATTAGTACAATAACTCCCCCCAACCCCAGCATTCATACTTAATGCACATCAGCTCTCTATGTAATGCCATACAATGTACTTGCATGTTATTTTAATTGAGTGAAATCTTATTCATACTGGTGGGAGAAGGCATTCTTTTCACTGCAGCCAGGATTCATACTTCACTGACAGAATTATGTGTGCTGACAATCACAAATGGTGGCAAAACTATCCAAACTGCTCAAAGCAGTGGGCTCTTATCACAGGTTATTCACCACTACTCCTGCTCCCCCTCAGCACTGTGTCTTTCTGTGCAGCTTTGGGCTATATAATAATTTATTCTTCAGACTACAGAGAGTTGCATTAAAATATTATTGTAAGCATTTTAACAATTAAGCTGAAATTTTGCATAGAATAAATATGGCAAAGGAGAAAACCCACAGTAAAGCTGTCTTTATTTTTAAGCACAGAGAAAGGACTCTGCTCTCTTAACTATTAATTATTTTTCATCTAGATCCTCACACAAACTATGTCATGTTCTGCAAAGCAGGTGCTTTTCTTCTTGGCTGAAGCTAAAAGCTAAACCTAAATGTCACCTGAAATAGTAATATAAAATGAATATAGAGAATGATGATTGTGTATGTTAAATTTCAGTTCAATGCATTCTAAGTGACTAAAAGTTGAAGCTCTAAAAAGCAATGTGAGTTATTTACAGAAGATGTTAAGGCACCAATCTAACAGCATGCTTGAGTACATGCTTACTTTGAGCATGTAAGTACAGCTGATGTGCCCAAAGATAAATATGTGCTTAAGAATTTTGCAGTACCCAAGGCCAAGTAGATTCCTCTGGCAGGAGTTATATCCAGCAGAGTTAGAGGAGGAAAATCCTTTTTTATTGCACTGTCCTTTCTACTGTCCCTCACACCAAGTGTGCTAGGAAGGAGGGACTGTGTTCAGCAGCAGAGAAGTAAACAACTAAATTTTCATTTTGTGTAGCAAAACCAATTTCTCAATAGAAGTGATTTATTTTTGATGTTATGTTTCTCAGATTAATTAGTTATTTTTGTTATTCTACTTTTAAAAATTGATTTGAGGTATAGCTGGATTTATTTTTCAAGACAAAATGCTTGCCTTCCTGCCACATCCAGAGTAGGGCTTTCCAGATTTCCTCATCGGGAGAGTTTGATCCCCTTGCACAGAAGTGCACTTATCTGCTCAAGTCAGAACAGGAATTTAAGAAGCTGTTTGTGTCAATGACCTGTCTTCCTACTGCTCATAGGCTTGGACACAGTGACCTGCTGAGATGCATGGCTTGGGATCTCAGCACTGTCTCCAAAGGACCAACTTGTGCCATCATGGGTTCCTATAAGACAGATGGAGGGATTTGGATGTGTGGAACATCTTGCCAAGAAGCACCTGGCTTCTCACAGTGCTTTGTATTGGAATGGCTCACACAGGACACAGCCCTGCAGTGTGAGAGTCCCAGGCTACAGCCAGGCTTGGTCAAAACTCTTCTTGAAACAGATGGAGATGCTGCTATTGAGTTTGGGGGTCCCTGCTCCTTACCTGGGTGGGGAGGGATGGTGGGCATGGAAACTGTGGGATCCAGCTCCGTGAGAGCAATCCATTCACAGCTCCTGGCTCAGCTTTCTGGCCCTGGGCTGGGCTTTGTTTGCTGTAGGGTCAAGGAAAATCTCGAGTCTGCATCTAAACTAAACATGCTCTCTTTGTCTTTGTGTGATTTGAGGTGATAAAAAACTGACTTTTGGAAGTCTAAAGCTAGAGAAAAGTAGGAAGCATTTATCAGCAAAATCCTTTGTAACACAAACCAATATTTAAACTCAGGCTCAATATGCAAAGCTGAGTGGTTCATCCCTTTGTAAGTGATGCCAGCACACAGGTAGGACTCATTTCCACACATTTCTGGGGGGAAGATAAAGCCAAGAAAGATTAAAAGATTCCAAGAAACAAAGATATTTATTTATGTTCTCTTTATCTTGCACATTTAGGACCCTCTTTGGAGATAACTAAAGTGTCATTTCTTGTTCCTGGCCTCTTCTCAGTGTATAGGAACACACAGGTGGGTCAAGGTGGCAGGTGTGCCCCATGAAATCCTCAGGGTAGCTGTAGCTTTACCTTGGGTATCTATACATATTCCATTGAGTATGGAGCTTCAGAAGAGCTAGAAGTACCAAATTCATACCCTAGATGTCAGTAAAAGAAAAAAACATTAAAACCCATTAAAAATCATTTTATAAGTCTGTGAATCAAGCAATGGGTTAGCCAATTATTCATAAGATAATTCCCTATATGGACTGACAGTTGGAGTCCCAAGTTTCAGCTCAATCAAATTTGCACAGCCCAAGTTATAACCTCTTCAAGATGGGGATTGTAACAGGAGCACTGACAGACCATAACTACTGTGCCTCTTTAGTAACAAAAGCTCAGCTACCTCACTCCTGCCGTGGCTGCTTGTGCTGCCAATAATTAAGACTGTATGGATTTGCATTCTAGGTCAGGTTCTGGGAGGTTTTAAATGCACACACTTTAGATCATGTTGGCTTGGAATGTAGCATAGAAATGCCCAGGGGCAGGTTACATGTTTACTTATAAAAATAGGTATAAATATTAAACCTACAATATGACAACTAAGTAAGTGGCGCAAACTAAACCCAGTTTGGCTGAAATCAAACATTTGATTAAAAATGAGATTTTTAGTAATGCCTTCCTCTGCCTGCCCACACACAAGCAAAACTCTTTGTGTGCTTCAAGAGAGGGTTTTTGTCACTTTGAAGTCTGTTCCCTGAGCACTTTGTGCCATTTATTTTATAGTCATCTCCAGAAAGCCCAGTCAAGGTTCAGGGCTCCATTGTGCTAGGTGCTATGCAAGCAGAGGCAGGCTGAAATCCCAGGCCTTGCTGAAACCCATGAAAAAAAAGTCTCCCCAAGTTCAGGGTTTTATTCCAGGTCCTGCCTAGGGCGAGCCGATAACGAAATCTTTCTGTCACCTGGCGCTCAGATGTCTGTGATCCTGCACGGACTCGCTGCTGCTGTGTGTGCTGTGCTTGCTAGTAAGAGCTTGCAAAATCAGAGTTTATTTTGAGCCTTTATTAAAAAGGGGGAAAAAAAAAAAATTAGAAGAAGCAAAGCAGCGCGCCCAAGTTTCTCCTGCGGGAATACGAATGCACGTACTATTTCTAGAACGTGCAAGTCCTCTGCTCATTCACGGGAGTCAGCCTGGTGTGATAAGAGTTCCACCCACGTTGCCTCCGCCTGATTGAGACTATCAAGACGGCGTCGGAAAGCACCCTGTGCGATCTGCCGTTATATAATGCAGCCCAGCTCCGGGGAACTGGCAGAGTTTTGGAATTTGTGTTTGGTCCTAATGTTCTGTAATGTTGGCAAGTGAGATTCCTCCTCTGAGTGAGTGACAGTTGGAGCTTCGAAGCAGGAACATTTGCCCACCAAAGTTGCTGAACTCACCCACTGCCAAGTCTGTCACTAAATTAGCAGATAGGCAGGGACAGCAGTACATGGCATGAACTGTGCCACGCTCCTTTGCACCTTCAGGTCCCAATCCTGGGCACTTGCCTGTGAGATGGAGGAAGGCTACACTTGTCAATGTTAGTTTTATGTTAGTTTTATGTTAGTTTTCTACAGCAACCTCTAAGAATCTCAGGTGTTTGAATGTAGGGAGGACCATGCTGTTTCTCAGGCAGAGAGCTGAAGGTATGAGGAAAGGGACAGATACAATTTGGCAGATTTAAATCTTAAGACTTATTTTTACAGTATGAATGTTCTCACCTGGGCACTCTGTCCTGCTGCTGCAGGTTACTGCCATTGCTGTGGGACAAGGATGGGTGCCCACCCTTCTGCTCTCAGCTGCTCCGGGGCATGAGCTGGTGTCTCAGTACTCTGGTTCATGTGGGACACCCTGAGGAAGGATGGGCACTCAGCTAATGAGACAGACCCTTCCCTCAGGTTAGCCTTCCCTTGAAGGCAGCCTGAAACCCACCAGGATTCTGATTTCAGCATGTACCTCAGAATTTGCTGAGGTGTAGGGCCACATTTCCTCCAGCTGACTTTGCTCTGGGGCTAGGAGTCTGTAGCCAAAGAGCAGCTGATAACACGGCTAGGGTGACAGCAGCTCCAAATGCTGCAGCATGACTGTGAGGTATCCCCTGCAGCTTGGGCTAAGAACGGTTGTGGAGGAGCAGGAGAAGACACAAGTTTGTATCAACCCACAGAACGTGATCAGTGGGTCATCTTCTGTGCTGGCCTGGGTTTGTTTTCACCTGCCCTTCCAATCTGCCAGCGATTCTAGGTGTTAGCAAGTCAGCATTTGCGCATTTCACACTGTGTTTGCCTGCCACTCGCACTGGGTTTGTTAGTACATCCCAGCAAGGGACAGCAGCGTGCAGGAGATACAGAGAGGTCTGGAGATGGTCGGTGTGTCCCGGAGGTGCTGTGAGGGTGGAAGCAGAGATGCAGGAGATGCAGCCCGCGGGGTGCAGCGGGGCAGTGATGGGGTGCGTTGCCCTTGCTCCACAGCTCTCCTGGGGTGCTCCCAGCCCCAGCTGTGCCCTCTGGCCCTGTCTCTGCCGCCGGTGCCGGGGCCAGCTCGGAGGCAGCGCATCCCCCTGCCCCCGGACGCGCCGGGGCTGACCCTGCTGCCATCAGCCTCTCCGGCAGTGCCGGGGGCCATCCCACCCCCCTTCGGCAGGGTGTCGGAGCCCGGGACACTGGCGGGGGACCCGGCGGGGGGTGCCGTGTGTCTGGGGGGGCTCAGCTCGGTCCTGCGGCCGGGGGCGGCCCCGCATCCCTCCCCATAGCGCCCGGCGCTGGGCTGAGGCTGGAGCAAACTCCCTCGCAAGAGCTGTTTGTTGACCACATTCACGTTCAGAGCCCTGAAGCTAAAAGCACTTTACACCATAAAATAAAAGCACTGTCTTTTTTTCTAAAAGGTTACGTCTGGAGGCCACGCTGCTCATACTTCATACAGAAAACTACTGAAAGGGCTATGAAATCCTCTATGATTTACACTCCCTCTCAGTGCATTAGGATATAGATCTACTCGACTCTAAAAATACTGTGGAGTTTCTAACCGACGTGAATATATGTGCATTATTTCAGAAAGTCTGTTAGAAAACTTGTCAACACATTATAAAGCATAAACCAGGACTTGGCCATTAAATAGAGATCAGAGACAAAATGTATACGGCAGGAAGTACTGAGAAAAGTCTCTCCATTCAAAAAAAGAGTCTATTAGCTAAAAGTTTACACACAATATACACCAAAAGGTTTAGAGCGAGCCCGTGGACCGCAATTACAAGGCATAAATGGAATCAGTAGGGGCTTTACAGTCCCCAGCGCAGTTAACTGGGCTGCCAGAAAATAATTTTAATATTGTCATAATTTATTACCCACCGAAAGCCACATCAAGGATTGTAAATACAGTCACTTTGTGTCCACGACTGCTCGTTAAACAGCCTCGTTCCCTTCCCCTAAAAATACAATGAAATAAAAACCCACCTGCATTATTAATCTGCAGTCATGCCGTGTTAAAAATGTCTTCTCACTCCTTTTCTTTCTTGAGGTTTGTTATCTCCCTCCAATCACATGACAATGCGAAGCGCTGTGGGGGGGGTGGGGGTGGGTGTACAGGAACAAGGGGGAGCCAGCACTATTGCGATCAAATGCTAATATTAATAATTATCCAGCCAGGATGAAATATTATTTTTAATGCAGCGAGTTTCAGTTTAAATCGAGGCATTTTTACGGTGCTGGAATTAAGGGCATGCTGATGGTAAGAACATCCTCGCTGCCATTCATGAAAGCATCTGTAAAATTAGCTCCTGACTGTAGGTTTTGAGATGCGGTCTGGGAAGTCACCTCTGGAATCTCAAACACGGCATGATAATGAAACAGATTTAGTTGTCACCAAGTGCTTAATTTGCTATGATTTTTAAAAAAGAAAATCAATGAAACGATGTCTGTGATTGGGAATAAGCACAAGTAGGTGTTCTGATGCAGGTTGGCTTTAGAGAGCGTAATGAATTGTAATTCAGAGGAGTGTTAACTGCGAACCGCAGAACCTTTCAGGGGTAATAAAGTCATTACTTTTTACATTGCAGCCACCTTCAAAAGCTTTATACGTGCCATTAGATATAGATCAAACCCCATATATATATATATCTACATCTCCGGTACAGACACACACGCCCGTGTTTCGCGCAGGGACATGTGCACGCCTGGCACAGCCACCCCTGCGGGCGGCGTGAGCCCAG
>WEIU01001089.1:789609-884744 GCA_013389925.1 Aegithalos caudatus | reverse complement strand
CAAACGGGCCGATGGGGATAGTGACACAAATCCATGCGTTTACGTCTGCACGTGCGTTCTGAGGGCTGGATGTGCCCTGGGTGTGTGTGCCCATGCAGACTGGCTCTCCCCCTCTTCTCTTTTACACACATGCACATGTTACCTGCACGGCCTGTACAGGGAATGTGCAGTGTGTGTGTATTGAAACACTTTCTGTCTATACTGTATTTCTGAATTTTAGAAAGTGGCTCTGGCTGGTGGAATATTCACACCCATGTGTGTGAGAGTGTGTGCTGTGCTTTTAGCCTTGAATTCATGTACATAAATAATACATTCAGCAATAAAACACTGTATTCCCTTCTTGTAGTACCACAAGAGTTTTGCAGTATATTCTTTCAGCCTATCCATTTAATTTTAGCACTGAATCGTTCAAGGAGTCAGAAATGTGCCCTCGAGTAGGAACACGGAGACAGTTGCGGTGCTCGCCCTCTGAGTTCTGCATGCTACAGCTGCTCCTGCAAAATCTCTTCCCTGTAACTGATGAATCCCTGTCCTCTGTGCCGTGCTGACAGCCGTGTTGCATGGATTTGGCTGGGGGGGAGCAGGCGGTCTCCAGAGCAGGGTGTAATATTCATGAAGAAGGGGCTCGGCGCGTTCCTCCCCCCGCGCCCGGTGCCTTTCCCGAGAGCTCTAACCATTCTCCTTTTGTTTCTCAAACTGCAGCCGAACCTCTTGAAGCCATTCTCACTGATGACGAACCTGAACATGGCACATTGGGAGCACCGGAAGGGGACCACGACCTCCTCACTTGTGGCCAGTGTCAGATGAACTTTCCGTTGGGGGACATTCTTATTTTTATTGAGCACAAACGGAAACAATGCAATGGCAGTCTCTGCCTAGAGAAGGCTGTGGATAAGCCACCTTCACCCTCACCAAGTGAGCTGAAAAAAGCATCCAATCCTGTGGAGGTTGGCATCCAGGTTACGCCAGAGGATGACGATTGTTTATCAACGTCATCTAGAGGAATTTGCCCTAAACAGGAACTTATAGCAGGTAAATTAATGCAAGGAAAAGTGTTTGTGAGTTTCTGTTTCAGTTGCAATGTAGCATGTTGGCGGTTGTGCACTGCCGTGTCTGTGTGTTCTGCTCACCGTGACGGCCGGGGTGTCCATGCCCTCCCTGCCTCGGGTTAGCGGTGTTTCCTGGTGCCTGCGCAGCGGCAGGAGCAACAGGCACGTGCCATGCCAGCCCGTGTTTCTGGCTGTATTGTTTGAGGCCACTCTCGTGATTTGCCTGCATTGTAGTCACTGTCTCCCGGTGTCTCGCCTGCCGGAGTGCTGTGGGAGGAGGGTTCCGAGGCTGCCGCGAGAGAAAGCGAGGAGCTTTTGAGTCTTTGGCAAAGTCAGGAGTGAAAGAGTTAACCGAGCATCCGCCAGCCTTGGTTCCATATTGGCTGTCAGCGTATGGACTGTAATTAAACACAGCCCCATGGCAAAGTGACACCACCGACCTTGACTTTAAGATGCCATTTTCGACTGGCCAGGCCAGAGTAGAGAGGGCAGTTGCTGAAGCGCACAGACATGCTTATTCGAAAAGTTTAAGGGCATGTTGGAAATTTCAAAAGGTTGGTTTGACAGGAAAGGCTGCTCTCTGCAGCCTGCCTCCTCAGCCAAATGATAAATGCTTCGCTGTGCTCTCTCTTGTCTCTGATGTGGTTTTGACAGATGTATCTTGATTTTGTTTGCGGTTTACACAACCACATGTCAGCCGTACAAATGTCCAAGGCAGAGTTCTGTTTTGTGCAACAAACAATATGAAATGTAATTTAAAAATAGAAGAAAGGGTAAATAATTTAATTTCATGGCATAATTTTTTTTTAAATCAGAAAGCCATTGGCCATGCAGATATTTTAACAAAGAAGGTTAAAAAAATAAAAGTGTACCATGCAAAAGAAAATCCCAGAGCCCTGGGAGTGTAACAAGGCACGGTGTACTTTTAAAACCCTACTAGTAAACAGAAGTACTGCCCATTTGCAGTGAGCTTTTCAGATCACTTCAAACCACGCCATACTGCCCATTGAAAAAGGCGAGACTGCAGCGTATCAACCCCAACAAATGCCTGAACCAGTTTCAAACCCCCCACCAGTGATGTTTGGGATGTGGCACTGCTGGTACCTCTCCTCGGGGAGCCTACAGGACCGCTCGGGGTTGTCGGAGGCATAGTACCCCATCACATGATGTGTGCTGGAGCTTGTCTTGGGCTTGCTTTGGGCACAAAGTTAAACCATAATAGGGCAGTAGGCGCTGGGTGGTTCAGCGGGATCCTCCCGCAGCCTTCCCTGGCCTCCAAGCCGGCCGCCAAACCGTGCTGGAGAGCTGCAGTTTTGGAGGTTTTGTGGTGGCAGCAGATCCGTATCGGTGCATGGATGTCTGCCTGCGCACGTGTCTGTGCAGAGCCATGTGCGTGCACACGCAGACGTCATGTGAACAAGCGTGTGCTGTTTCTGCAGAGTAATCGGTCTTTCCTTGAAATGCAAATATCTCTACATTTAAGAGGAAACACAGGCTCAGCTACTGCTAAGCTACATTTTGAATGAGACTTAAACCCCCCAATAATTCCCCATATTGCACTTCCCAGACACGGATGTTAAAGGTGAGGTTTCTTTCCCAGAGTGGTAGAGGGCAGTGCCCATTTCCACGTGCTGCCTGCGATCTGATGGAAAGCTAGCAGGAGTGTAGGGCATGATTAATGAAGCAGGAGCCTGGCGGAAGGGATTTGTAGTCTTCCAAGCTCTGGAGCCATACTAAATCACCAAATATGGAGGAGCGGCGGTATGATGTAACGCTGTATTTACGTATGGCGCCGCTCCGCTCAAAAGACAAAACACAGTATCTGTCAAGCAAGAATTAAACATGCTGTCGTCCCCGTGGTCCCAGATAGGTCCCTGGGCTGGAGGGATGGCCACGCGGAGGAGTTCTGCACGAGGGGAATCTCCTCTGCTGAGGGTTTTGCTCTGGCACTCGTTCGGCACAGGAGGCTCCGCGAGCCAAGTCTTGCTTTTGCGTGGCGCAGGTGACGCGAAGCGAGGAGGATTTGGGCTCGCGCCGTCATGGGGCCGTTAACTCGGGAAGGGCCGTGGTCTTTGCAGACTGTAAATGCTTCGCTGAGTGGAGGCGGTGGCTGAGGACAGGGGCGCAGTGGCAGGGCCTGATCCTGCTTGCTTGTACATGTAGGTGGGCTTGACTGGGAGCAGGCTGGGTGCTGGGCAGGAGGGTCCACAGAGCGAGCTGTGAGTGTGTCCTCAGTAGAGATGGAGTGGTTTTCAGGACTCTTTTGCCCCAAGGTTTTTGACTGTGGTGCCCAGCCATGCCTATATGGACAGGAGGTCCAAGAATGCAGGTTCTCTGCACCTCCTTGGCTGCGCTGTAGCCCAACAACACTGGGGTCCCTTGGTTCTTCTGTTGGTTGGAAATTCACCCTGGCTTTGGAAAAGGGAGAAGGTGCACCAGGAGTTAGGGGGCCTTGCACTGTTCCTCCCCTTCATGTTTTCTTCTCCTTTTTCAGTTGAATGAGTTCAGCTCCCTTGTGTCACAGAGAAGTGTGGTGATACGTTGCTCGTAGCCTGTAGTTTGAGGAGTCCAACAGTAAAATTTCCAGTGAAGGTCTTAGAGCCTGAACTGTGAAGTTCAGGCTTCAGGAAGGCCCCTGCAAAGAACCTTGAACTGTTCCAATTCAGCTATTTATATCTGATTTCTGTGCAAGAATGCAAGATTGGAGTGTGTAATTAACGGGGGAAAAAGAGATAGAGGCTGCCTTTGGAAAAATACACAGAAGTTGGGGAAGTGATTATGCTCAGAGACCATAAAATACATATTTTGTAGCAATATAAAAATGTTCCAAATTAGTTGTGAGGCTGGAAGAGGTGTTCCAGGTTAGCCCTGGGTACAGAGGTGCTGTGGGTGAGCTGGTGCAGTTTTTTCCCTGCCTGCAGTTTTGAAGTAAGTAAATTGGGGTGTTAGTAAGAGAGAATCTTAAGTAATGGTTAAAGGTCTACAGACAAGGAAGGAGGCATCGACTCATTCAAATGCAGGGAGAAACGATATCTATTTTAACTGTCCTTAAGCTGCTCTTTATCTTGCCGTTTTCCAGAAACAGGGATGAGGACAGGAGCTTATATGTATGTGTGCAACCTGTGCAGCAGCCGTGGGATCCATGTATGTGTCCATACCTGGCTCTTCCATGTGGGTGTCTGCCTGTGCACAGCTCTGCCTTGCTATAAAATTTTGAGTGATGCTGATCCAGCGCTGGAGCTGAAATGCCATAAATTTAGCTGAAAATTAATAGGATATGTTGTGTGGGTCCAACGAGGCAGCTTTCATCAATATGTATGTCAAAGCCTCACCACCAGATACCGGCAGCCCGTGATTTGCAGTGAGGGCGACGGCAGGGCTTTAGTTATCCGCTCTCGTATTTTACAATAGGGGGAAATATTAACTGAAGTATCTGGAGATCAGTGAATGTAAAATCGCTGTTCACTTATTGAAAAGGCCGAGGAAATATTTATCGCCTGCCTGTGTCAGGTTTTGGCGGTTTGTTTGTTGAATGTATAAATCCGAGGGAATTAATGAAAGGTTAGGGTTTGGGTGAAGAAGGATCTTAAATGTTACTTGGATGCAGTTGGGGGAACACTTAGGAGTGCTGCTGTGAATTCCCCTGTATAACGCCGAGTGTGGATCCGTGGATGCTCTATTTACTGTACAAAGAAGGGAGGAGGAGGGGAGGTCATTTTTACTGCTCGAATCCTATATTCTCAAGCTGCTTGTGACATTCAAATAAAACACGTGGGAAAATAATGTAAGAAATCCCTCTGTCTGCTGCAGTCGGGGGAAGGTGAACGTCATTTGGTACTAAATTCCAGACCGAGTATATTTGATTATTACAGTTCTCGGTAGGTAATGTCTTTAAGCAGAAATTTTCTTGGGCTGATATTAGTAGTTGCCATTATAATTCTGTAGGTTGTGATTGTCAATTCCTTGTTTTGTTTTGTTTTGTTCTGGAGACAAAAAAATACTGCTGTCTGCACTAAATAGTTAGCATTGCATCTGCACAATACGATGAAAACTGAAAGATAGAGGAGTAGAAGAAGGAATATCGGGAGATTTTGAAGTCAAATTCTGTCTGCTTTCCCCATACAAAGAAACAGAGAGAGCAGACTGGGTAAAATATTGCAGGCAGGAAAAATAGTGAGGGTGCTACCCAAAGGCTCCCACTCCCGAGATTTGGAGCTGCGTACAAGCTGTATTTGTAAATAAGACAGAGAAAGGTTGTGAACCGGCAGCTTGGCTGTTTTGTCAAAGTACAATGTCAGAGAAACTCTTTCTAAGACAAATTGTAAATAGAAGTGTCACGATGATTGCATGATTGAGCTCTAGAAGTGTCTTGCAATTGTTGGCATTGTCAGAAGACTTTTGAAAGCTTAATTAAAGGCGGTGGCCTGTGCGGCTGTGAAATTTACTTCTGGGGGGGGAATGTAAAAAATGTAGGGGATCAAAAAGTTGCTGTAATGCTGCTTGTGCAGGGATACAGAGAAGAGTCAATAGTTTCCCTGCTTTCCCTGTTGCCTTTTATAAATAACGTTTTTTGAAGAAGCGAGCACGTGACACCAATATCATCCTTTGTACGAGGTAAAGATTGTGTTAGTTTTCCTATTCCCTGCTGTTCCAGACAGTTAATGTAAAAATGGCTCTTTATTGGAAACACAAATATGAGTTCACTCGAAGCACAGACACAGGGTAGAAAGTTTTCAGCTGCTTCTGCCTTCCAGGGGAGCATCACAGTGTTGTAGTGCCCTGAATATTTCTGGTGGGGTTTTTGTTTTCCTGCAAATCAGATCTTCTGAAAGGATGAGAAATATATTTTGTGTTCCTTTTCCTGTTGCATGGGACACTGAATTGTGGAGCTGTCCACGAGCAGAGGCAGCACTGCATCCGAAATGCTGGCGATTCAAGAGGCAGCCTGGCACACGTAAAGCTCCATATAGATCTTGAAAGGTGCATGTTGGCATCACGTGCCGAGAGCTTTGAAAATCATGCGCGTAATAAATGCAAGGCTCTGTGCAGAGAGTCCCAGCAACGAATGCTGGGCGACGGAAACTGAGGCAGGGAGTAAATTAAACACCTTCTAATTAGTCCAATGGGAGAAGTAAAGTCTTCCCTAAACATGCCCATAATTTGGTAATGCCTCTTTTAAAGAGGAGGAGGCCTATTAGCATCACCCCGTTTTGTATATGCAACCCTCAGCCCACGAGCTCTTTCTTGTTTCATTCAAATAATAAAGACGATTAAAGAGGCTTGCGAGGCACCATCAGGCAAGGGGAGCAGAGCCTCCAGTTGTTTGCCTGCACGCATCCTCATTACGGAAATTTTTTCGGACAAAATTCCCTTCAAGCCTCAATCTGTTTTTATATCCGCTAGTACCAGCTTTGTGCAATAAAAGACGTTTAGCATCAAGCTGGACACGGCCTGGCACAGTGCCACTTGTGTTTTGTTGTGTTTTTTTTTTTAAGCTAATCGCTGAGGATCTCTCATTACCTTTCTGCTTGTTGTGATTTTGTTTGGGTCGTGATGCTGCCAGGGATGTCGCGAGTGCAAGGAAGTTGTCTTCTCCCAGTGGCAGGCATTTGAACGCAGCTTCCACCCAGGAGCGCCCGGTTTTATGTGTCAGCTGCTGGGGTACTGCACAAGTCCATAAAACATGTCAAGTTCACATATTTCAATACATTAAGACTTACTTATATGAATCTATCTATATATATATGTGTGTGTGTGTGTGTGTTCATACTGGTAGCATGGCCCTCAAATTAACCACTGTGTGGATTTCTGTTTTGTTTTTCCCTTGGGCTAATGAACAAAATTTTGTCTCACTGTACATAGACAGTAGCTCCAGCCTGACACTGGCTGATGTCAGGTATAGGTTTGGGCCCATGTAGGTAGACGTCAGTCCATGGATTGCGGTGATTTATGGCATACTTTTAAGAATAACAGGCACATTAATGGAGCCACAAACCACCCAAGCAGTTGGGGTGATCTGATAATGAATTTCCATGAAACACGGTTCGCTCTGGAGGGCCCCCATCTTGGGTGTGTTTTGCTCTGCCAGATGTGGATCAAACTCTTGCAGGAACTGGACCAGTGACTGTGGACCCCTATGGATGAGCAGACCAAGTGCTCACATTATTCAGACCATCCTGTGTTAATGCCAAACGCATTTTAAAGCCCATAAACATCCTCCCCATCTCTCTAATCAGGTTTAGTATGCAACGCATCCCGCACGGGGTTCAGCCGGTTTGTTTTCCAACCTTTATTGGCCAGCTGCACTCGCTGTGCATCTTTAAAATATTTCATGAGGCTTTTTTTGCTCTTCTATCACCAAGGCTGGTAACTTGGTGGCTCATTCTTCATTCGGAGGTGGCATTGCCTGGGGTTGGCAAGGGAAAGGTTTGCGGTGTGGGGTGTGGCGAGGTCAGCCCCGATCCCAGCAGGGAATTTGTGTTCTTCATTTGCCTTTACAATCGGAGCACAGCTACTGTACCTTGGAGCAGCTCTCAGGTGTGAGCTCAGATGGGTGCATGTAAATGTCCTGTCAGATGCAACACAGGAATATTAATGTTTCCTCAGCACCACGCTATAATAAAGCTGTACACAGCCAGCTTAATATGCAGCTGGGCTGGGGAATTGTATAAAAACTTCGATAGCCCAGTGTGAATGACAGCGGTGGAAAAAAATACTCAATATGCCACAGTTTGCATTCTTGTTTGCCTTTGATCTAAAGCAAAATGAAAACATCCTCTTCTTTCCCTCCTAGTTCTGAATAGGTGTCCTTCTTCCTGCAAAATTGAATAGTAAGTAATAAAAGAAGACAAAGTATGGGGCACGGTGCAGAATTATTTGAAGCACATTAACTTCAGCCCGCTGGGGGATGTAATTTTTTCAAGTATTAGCAAACATTTATTTTTTATACTTGGGATTGTTGGCATTGCTTTTCATTCTTTTTTTAGCATCTGGGTCTGGTTGCAACAAAGAAAACAGAGCCACCACAAGCAGGGGCTGGAGCCCCTTTTGCCCCCTGGCTTGGGCACGGCCCAGGCTGTACATCCTCCTCGCAGAGGTTTCATTTGCATCTTCTTGTGTGTTCAAATCTTCAGCTCCATCCAAAGGTGTCTGTTTTGCAGCGCGGTTGTGTTCGAGGATTTTTAATAATGTGCTCATTTAACTGAATCAACAGCTGTCAGGAGCGGTTGTAGTAAATCCACAAAATGCACAAAGAAAAATACATACGTTCCCTGAAACAAAACACTTGAAACAAATTGGCTGCCAAAAAAAGCTGCTGAATTCTGGGTTTGCAGACAGTGCAGCAAAGTGTTTCTTCTCTCTGCTTTCCCCGGAGACCTCTCCCCGCTTGCCTGCTGCAATTCTACTGGAACTTTTTACCTGAACAGGTTGCTGTTAAAAAAAAAAAATCCTGTCACTTCCCCATCTGGTGGGTACAGAGCTCAGCTACAGCTCAGATTTTTGTATTTCACACTAAATAGCTGAGACACCAAGAACGGGGCAACAGCAGAACCCAAATAACTGCATTGCCGACAAGGCAGGGAGGCTCAGTATCCCTGGGAAATAGCTCTCAGGAGAAGCAGTGCTTCCTCTCTGCCCTTCCAGGTAGGCGTTGTCAGGGTGCTTCAGAGGGTGCAGGATTCCCACTGGAGTGTGTATGCTGGTGGAGAGAGACTTGGGGAGCTTTGGTCAGTCAGAACCAAGGACTTCCTGCTTTGCCTCCCCTGCTTTGCCTGAATGCTGAACAATTACACCTACAATTTGGTCTTAGCTGCAGATAGAAAAACCTCTGCCTAAATAAACAATGGAATTACTGCTGAACAACAAAGGCTCAAAGAAGAGCCCTGCCTTTAGTGGTGTTATTATTGTTGTTGTGGATAATAATATTATTATTACTATTGTTATTATTACTGCTATTACTGCAGCTATTACCTTTTTAAAATTACACATCACAGTTCCTCGTTCCTTTAGGAAGTAAGGAGTTTAATTTTGCATTAATTGCTTGCTTATTTGATTTATCAAGTAGGGAAATATAAAATAGAAAAATAAAAATGTGTTGTGTTGTATCCCCCCCCCAATATTTGAAACAATTAATTTGTCACCCAGCATTACTTTGCTTCAGCGTCAGAGCTGTTTTGTTTTTTTTCAGACATTGAATGAATCATCTGGATTTTGTTGCATTTTAACTACTGAGTTTATTCTTTGTGGAGTAAGAGAATAGATCAGCAAAACTGTCATTCTTCAGCCAGAGCATCCTAAGTGTGCGGAGCATTTACTGTGTGAGGGTGGCCAGGGGCTTTTCCCCGTGTTCCTCTATTACCAATGCTGATTTTCATGTTTAGGGAAGAGTTGTTGTGCAATGAGAAACAGTAGTCTGGAAGCCTTGTTCTCTTTGAGGAGCTAGAACACAGTGGGATGCATTTGGAAAAAGAGATAGAGGCTGTATTATTTTGTAATAAACTATAAACTGTCCTATGTTAAATTTGTGTTACGTTAGAAAAAATCAATAAGGAAAAATTAAATTCTGATAAAGATACTCTTGGATCTTAGAAAATAACTGCTGTCCTTTTAACTAAAACATTTGAGGAGCTTCAAAGAGTATGTATTTCTTCTGATCTTAGAGCTGTGTGACTGGTAGCAGGGAAAAAAAAATCTTATTCTACATACAAGTGGATTGCTTAACAAGTCAGCACAGACACATACTTGTTTGTACCATAGAGATAAAAATTCCTGTATAAAAATAATTCAGTTGCTGACAGCAGGCATTGTGCTGGGGCTGCCTCTTTTGTGTTGGCCGGGGGTCAGGGACCACGGCTCCCACTTTCTGCCGGGGGGGAGGCTGTCACGATCGCTTGCTGGAGCCTGGAAATAAGTTAATTGCTTTATTTTAGGGAATGCTCAGAGCCCAGTAGTGTGGTTTTTACATTTCTGGAAACACAGAAGAGAAGTGGGAAAAATCTCTTGGTATGGGGGACTTGAAGGCGGTTTGGGAGACGTGGCCCTCCACAGCTCGGCGGCCCGGCAGTAGTTTCTAAACTTTTGTTTTTAATCTAATTCTGATTTATGCTGTCACATCCCATAGTCGCCTTCCCTGGACTCTTGTGTGAAGTAATGTTGATATTGGGGGGAATTGCTTAAAACTGGGAACTTGTGGCCAATCCAGGTGTTTGCTGTTGCGGTTGTTGCACGGCACGAGGTCTTATTGTGCCCAACAAATGTTAAAAAAGCGGGGCATTAACTCAGCTCCAGACATCATCTGTTTTGCTCTGCAGGGGTGCAGGTAGGATGAGCCATGAGGTTGGAGAAGGCTGGTGAAGTGGGAATAGGAATTATTTTAACATTCATCCATCCTTCAAAGTCAGGGTGCTGGAGAAGCAGACAGCGCTTCCCCCTCCCAGTCTCCTCCTGGGATGGCTGGCAGAAATGTCTCCCCCGCTGTGCACCCTTTGGGATGGCTGGGTCGGGCCCCGGTGGGGCCGGCCGAGAGCGGAGTTTGGGAGCGGCCGGCGGCGCTGAGCGGTGCCCCCGCAAACTCCGCTGGCTCGGCGGCTGCAGCTCCGCTCCCCGGGAGCACAGCCACTCGCTCAGTGGCACGCTCCGGTGCCGAGATCTTTTCATCCCTCCCTTTTAAATGCAGCGAGTCCCTAAAATTAATGCTGCTGCACTTTGATGAAAATAATGTTTTTATAATACATTTGCTGTTTACATGGAAGATGTGACTTGAGGGGAAAAAGGCTTTTTTGGAGGGTGGTGGAAATCTTGTTAATCTGCTCTCGGAGAGCGGCACACAATACTGCCTATGAGCGAGTCTGTGCTGCTTTTGATAAATTACCATGTTTAGAGATAGGTTTGGCTCTTAAGGGCTTAGTTTTCTGAACAAAGTCCATAACAATGTTTTCTGCCTCTGTTTGTCTCCAGCCCCTTTGGCTTGACTCGGAGCCCTGTGTTTAGTTGAAGCTCCGTCTGGAAGATATAACAATTTTGCATTAAAAAAATAAGGAAATCACAGGAAGAAAAACCCTTTTGCTTTTTGGATGAATCTTACTGATAATTTGCTAAAGCTCATTTGAATTTTAAGCACTTCTTTAATCTTCAAAGGCTAAATTGCTTTATGAATATGCATGGTGTGGGCAGACTTTAGTTCATTACCTAGTTGTAAATTCTAATGACCATTAGGTCCTTGCAGTAATTGCGAATTGTTTTGCATTTTTGATTGGCCTATTAACATGTGCATTCGGCACACATCAGGCCAGCCTGTCAGGCTGCTGAAGGAGAAAAAAAAGGTGAAAATTGTTTTATAGCACCAAGATTCTTAGATTTTCAATCTTGGAAAATTGATGATGTAAAAAAATTAAAGCGGTGTTTTTTCTTCTCAAGATTGAAAGTTCACCAAGAGATTTGACATATTTAATTTACATGATGACTTTGCACTCCTTCATTAATGCAATTTGCATATGAAGCTGTTGTTAATCACTTTTGATCATGTTTTGTGTATTAGCTGCCTCAGTGGCTCTTCTCCCTCAGATGCTCCAGTAGAAAGCAGCAAAATGATGCATCTTCTTGCCAAGTTTCCTTTAGTGAATTGAGGAATTAGGAGTCTAACCTTGAGTAATTAAATATGTTCTATCAGTTCTCTTTTAATGTTAAGTACACTTGGTTGGAAGTGTAGAAGGAAATTGTTCCCATTTGGGGGAGACATTCCTTTAAAAAATAATTCTACATGTGTAGATAGAAAAGAATTATTTTCTGTGCTCTGGAGATGCCGGGGCCGGAGGGAGAGGTGACAGCAGGGCAGGATGTGGCAGTGCCTGGACCCTTCTCTGCATGACCGGTGTTGAAAGCCTGTGCCCCAGGCCCCATCCTGTGCTGCCCGTGAAGAGCTGCTGCTGGCACCGGGGTGGTGGCCCTGCCTTTGGGGGACACTGCACAAAGGGCAGGGAGTGCCCTGTTTGTAGGAGCAAACTGTGCCGCTGGCACTGCTCCTCTTCCACTCCAGTCTCCCAGTTGCCTCATGGCAAGGAAGGGTCTTTTTTCTCCTGCCTGTCCGGACAAGGCGTTAATCATCCAACCCTGGGAGGGGAAACTGGGAGCAGCCTGGCTGGAAGCCTGCCCAGCTCTCATAACCTGCCCGGGCATCTGCGCCCGGCCAACGCTGGAGGCCATCCGCCACCCCTCCTGCCTGGCTGGGGCTTGGCCTGCTCCCTGTCCCTCACGCTGGCAGCACCACAGTTCCTGGCTGTGGGATCGGGCCCTTGCCGTTGCTTCATCCCTTCGGTTGTCCAGCCTTGGTAATTGATGCTCAGCTTTGGTTGGAGAGTTTTATCAGTGGGTAAGAAGATGAATCGGAGGGGTGAAATGGATACCCTGATTAAAGGAACTGCCTAATGAAGGAAAATAAACGGAGAGGGAAAAGGACCATTCTGGAAGGAACAGAAGTATAATTTTAACCTCGGAGGAGACCTGCTGCTGCCCTTCCATGACTTCCACCCATACCACGCTAAAAGCGTGGTGCAGTTCAAAGTTGTTAATATTCAGCTGGGAAACAGTATCCAGAACACAAATAAATTATTAAGTGCATGAACTTTTTCAGCAGTAAGATGAACTGATGGGGTCCATCTGTGAGATCCAGGGGCTTTTTATTTGTGTGTGTCGAACGATTCTGCCCTCTCCGACTTCATAGCCTTTGGTCCTTGGCCAAGTGCATGCATAATTGATTCCACACGCGCTATCATTTTCTTGATGTAATTGCTTTAGTAAGATATGTTGAAATCTAATGGATAATTTACTATATGAAAATGACAAAAAAGTAAACGTTCGTGTTTTGCGCTGGGCGCAGAGAGGAGAGTGCCCGGGTGACCTGCGTGATGAGGGGAAACCCATGTGGACCATCCCATCTCCCCCAAGCAAAGATGGAGGTAAATCGCTGGAGAAGTTCAGAGCAAACTCTGGAATGAATTGGAGTTTTACAACACAGGTGAAAGCAAAACAGTGGCGTTGTTTGGAAACTTTTATTTTTTCTGGAGTGATGACTTATTTGCTTTTCTAATTGCTAGAATGTGATCTGAGAAAAAAGTTCTCTGCAGAAGGCAAGGGGGGAGTATTTTTAGAAATCAGTGTGTCCTGGACTCGCTGCCCTGTGCTACAGAAGGTCCTGACCACTGGTGCCTTGCCTGGTAAAAAGATCTCTTCTGGCTGCTTAAATAATGCACCAAATTAAAATCAATGCATCAGGTTGGGCTGGATATATTTTTAGAGATTTCAGAAGTGTATAGATATATCCACCTATCATTCCATCCCCATCCAAAGGAAAATATTC
This sequence comes from Aegithalos caudatus, assembly GCA_013389925.1. Lineage (NCBI taxonomy): Eukaryota > Metazoa > Chordata > Aves > Passeriformes > Aegithalidae > Aegithalos > Aegithalos caudatus. Next base: position 871,340 of record WEIU01001089.1, on the reverse strand, counting down.
CACTTGAAAATTTGACATCACATTGGTCTTTAAGAAATGATTTCTTAATCTCATTTCCTTTCCCCCTTGCTTCCCAGTCCTGGAATATTTTGTATTCCTTTCCGTAATTTTTTAAAATAGACTTTTGAGGTGGTGTAGACACAAAAACATTTTCTCATTTGCTTTTCCCCCCTGCCATGATGTTTTCAATGTACTAAAAGAGGAAAAAAATATCCAAGGCAAACCCACATAACTGTAGCAAAACTGTTTCTGAGCAAGTCATAATAATGAACAACACATGATCTGAAATGTGATCAGCAAACATATACTTATGCCAAGGAATTTTTGCCATTCACATACCAAGGTTCTGTAAATCAGTAAACCGCGGCAGAGGAGCCCCCGGCACGGCAAGGGGAGGAGCAGGAGCAGGAGCAGGAGCAGGAGCAGGAGCAGGAGCAGGATGGGCTGCCCAGCAGAATGGTCTTGTTCACAGAGCAGGGAATGGGAACAAGTTTTCTCTCTTCCACCCTCCTCGTCTCGCTCTCGATCCACACACCAGCCTTTAAAGAGGGAAAGTGCAGCCTGAGCTATCCTCAAAAGTAAAAGCAGGCAAATAAGTAGCAATGGAATGAAATTTCATCACAACGTGTTTTATGGGATTTTTTTTTCCTTCCCCCACCTCCCCATCTTACACAGAACCAAAATGTAAATTACTTTCTGGTCCTAATTGGATTTAATTATTTCTTTAGGAGAGGATGGGTGGGAGGGGGTGGGAATGGCACACAGCTGTCCTAACAAAACAAAGGAGCCAGAAAAGCCTCACTTTCCCCCATGTTGGCTAATAAACAGTGCCGAGGATCTTAGTGCTGGCAAGCAAATGGAGCACTCTGTAGACCTGGGGAAGGGGTAAGCGCTGTCGGCAGCCGGGAGCATTAGGAAAAGACCAGACTCTGTTAGGAAGTGCCCTTAAATGGTGATTAGTGGTTTCCTATTACTTTCTGTAACTGCCCTGTGTTTTAGAGCACCCAGCCTGGCCCTTCCCTTAACCTAAACCACGTTGCCCAGATGCCTCAGCCCTGTGGTGAGACCCACGCTCAGTCTTGGGCTGTGAATCTCTCCGGCACCGCTCACCTGGGAAGCACCAGCTCCCTGTGGCACTGCTGGGAGGGGCTGGGAGTGGATTTGGGTGCCCTGCACTTGGTGGGGTGTTCTCTGTGCCCCCCAGCTGGGGTCTGGGGCTCTTGGGTGCCAGCAGTGGGGTCCGGGCGAGCTGATGCTGCTCTGCGGGTTGGTGGCACATCGCACCCATGGATCTCCAAGAGCTTTACAAGCTTTAATGAATGTGACCACTAACGTGATTTATAGTGCGATTCATTATTGGTATTGGAGGGACTGTATTCTTATTTTGTCATTTGCTGTTAAAATTAATACACTCCATGCTGGCTATAAAAGTGTATTTGCATTTAATTGCAAGTCAGAATGAATTAGTGGATATGATTTAAACCTGAACTCACTCCCTAAAAAGAAATCTTCAGCGGAGAAGGAAAAACCAAGCTCTGTGCTAGATTTCTTTGGTGGACACAGGGATGGAGACAGGAATCAGGGAGAGGAGGGGGCAGGCGGGGGCTTGGCTCTTTTTTTAATTCTTGAGGCTGCTTTCAGCAAAAAATGCCTTTGCCAGGAGGGGCTTAGGCAAAGTGGTCAAGCACATCTGCTCCTGGGAAGGTAGGGAAGAAAAGAGGTTACTAGTAATAGGGCAGCAGCACAAAGGGAAAATTGTACACTGGAAGCATTAGTCTCCTCGGCAGTGGTGTGGCCAGACTGGTTTAGCAGACAGGATGATAGATTGCTTTGTCAAGGGTCCCAGGGTGTGCCCTGAACTTGAAGCACTTTGTTTATCTTGAATAGAAAGGGAAAAGCACAGACATAATCGATGTCTAGTTTTTTAGGAGGGAGGAAGAGGTAGAGGAGGGAGCGAGGGGGTGGCGGCGGGGGGGAGGCCCTGGCTGTGGCTCTCCATTAACAGATGAACTTGGCTGAAGTCCAGAGTTTGATGAGAGAGTGTCACAGCTCCAGAGCCGGCCAGCCTTTTCAATNGAAAGACACAGCTCCATTTTTTCCCTGTGAACCAGTTGAGACCAGTCCCTTGGCCACGCACGCAGGTTCTATCATCTTTCCTGGCTCGCTGTTGGGAGAAAAAAAGAGTTGTCGCTGTGCCAGTAACCTGAGGGCCCAGGACAGGGGAAAAAAAAAAAAAAAAAGGGGTGGGGGTTGCTGTTCTGAGAGGCAAACTCAATTCCACAGTGTGAGAGCAGGAGGGGGTCGTGCTTGTGCCTGGGAGATTTCAGACATGCAGGAGTTAAATTGGGGGGTGAAAAGCATCTGCAAGGCAATGCCTGCCTGGCTGGAGAGAGCAAACCCTGGGGCATACCCAGTGCAGGTCCACAGCTTGTGCAGGACAACACCTTTTCATGGTGGCTTCCACCCATTCAAATGACTATGAGAAACAAAATCAGATTGATCCCTTAGTGCAGACCTGCACTGGGTGTGAAGGTGGCTGCACTTCCTGCCTTTATGCAGCCCTCACAGACCATTGCTGGGCCATGCCCAAGGTTGAGGTGCTTAGTGGAGTGGTCAGAATATATAGAAAATCCTTGTAATGCCATAGTGGTGGGAATAAAGACAAAATCCAAGATCTTTGCTGGGTTGTTGTATTTACTTAAAAGTTCCTTCTTTTGCAAGAGGTGGATGTGGTGGGCATGTAGTAAATGAGGCTGCAGGGATGCTCTGGGTCAGAGCTTCCCTAGTGTGCCTGGCTGGGGGTGTGGGTGGCCCCAGAGTGTCTGTGACTTGGAGACAATCTGCATTCATGGTTGTTTTGGGTACTTTTATTTTTTTGTTGTTTCTGATTATGCCGTTTCTGACAGTTGTTCAGCTACTTACCAGTCTTGGCAGGAGGCTGAGCCTGTAACATCCTGACATTTTTGCTTTTTAACAGGCCAGTCTCATCGTGCTGGAACAAACAGCAGCTTAACTGCGTTTCACTCTGGCTGATTTGAATAACGTGTACTCTGGTCAAACAAGAAACTCCTCAAAGGAAGAGCTCGCCGCCTTGTTTCCCGTCATGCTGATGGACGGTGGATTTCAAAATGCTCGGAAAGGGCATAGCTGGGAAAACACTGGCTCCCCCCGCTGCAAAGGGCAGCATTTTCAGAGGTGTGAAGGGTAGGTCGGAGTGGGTTGGGTCACCTGCCTGTCCTCTGTCCCTTCAATGCGCTCCCAGCATCATGCCTTGCTGGAAATGATGAGGTTTGCTTGGCACTACAGGCTTTATGTCACGTAGCTTGGAAAGTGGGCACATGAAGGGATGGCCTCTGTTAGTTTAAGCTTTGCCTGAGCACCTTGCTCCATGTGGGCATCCAGGTTTGCGAGTCCTAGTTCTTGAGGAGACTGGGAATATCACTACTGCCATGGTTTGGGAGTCCCAGCCTTGTCTCCTCTCGTTCCCCTTCATGTTCTTAGCTAGCAGCTGGTGATGTGCAGTGCGCTGAGCTCTGCGCTGTGGGAGGAAAGTACATAGGCTGGGAAGAGGCTGTGGGCTATGGCTCCACAAGGCTGAGTGCCAGGGCTCTGGGTCTGGAAATCTCCTTTCTTACACTGGTTCTTCCCTCGCTCCTCATGTTTTGTGTCAGACTGTAGCTGGTTTGATGGTGAGCTTCCCAACAACTTGGCACCCCTGTGTTTTTTCCCAGGTGTTTGCCTATGCACGTGCACAGCTCCTGTGTGTGCAATGTCTGCAGAGGACTCCCTGTTATCTGCTGATCGAGGTGTTAACCTCTGTAGCATCCATTAGGGGAGTGCCTGGGAGATGTTAATGAACACACCCTCACACTGCCAGGGTGAGAGAGGCTAGTGCTGTGGCACAGTTGGGATGGCTCACGCTGGGTAAGGCCCAAGGGCTGCAGCAGAGTGGGAATGAGAGCCCAGTGTCACTGCTCTTCCCCCCTGCTGGTGGCTGGACAAAGCTGGGGAGAGAGCAAAGATGTGATTGCATCTCCAGACCAACCTGCTCTTTTACCAAGACTTTGCTAAGGAATCCACCTCACTTTACCTCTGGCCTTGGGGGGATGCAGCCCCGTGGTCTGGGGGTGCGTGCTGGGCTGTGGCTGTGCAATGCCACGTCCCCTGGGTGAGATTCACCTGTACATCTGTAGGGAGGCAGCAGGATTTGCAGGAGCTCGCTGTGTTTGGGCAAAAGGCATTGGTAGCAGAGGTGGGTTGTATGTCCAGGAGACAAGGCTGTGACCTTTGGGTCAAGTACCTGTGTCTGGAAAGGCCACGATAAATACCGTACAGTGGGAACAATGGGGCTGTAACAGAGCTGTGCCCAAAGAGGCTCCGGCCGAGCAGCCGGCTGACTGAGAGGCTGCCGAGGGAGCAGTGTAGTATTTCTACTTCAAACTGATTGAAACGTCGACTAAAAATCAATGTTGTTGACTAGGGATAATTTACAGTTTTCTCGGCGCTAAGTAGCCGCGCGCGTAAGGATGTGCTCCGGGATGAGCGCCGAGTGGTCCGGGCACGGTGCTGAATCAGATGCATTATAGGTCAGCTCTTTATTTGTTTCATCACGACTTTTACACAGTTGTCATGTAATTTATGGCTGCTTTCACGTTGTCAAACATTTTCATTGCGGCTGCTTCTTAACACACTCCTGACACAAACACGGCTGCTTTAAAGCCACTGTATTGTTTCATAATCTGAGAGGAGGACTGTAAAACATCAAATTACACTATCTTCAGGCTAATCTAAATGCACTACAGATTGAAATCAGAGCTCATTTGTCCCTGATGCAAATTATTAAGTTCTAATTATAAATATCCATTTAATTACCCCATACATTTTTATTCTGCAGACCTTCTCAGCAATTCTGTCTGAGATACAGTAGATGTATAGGAGAAAATCTGCAGTAATTAATGTGCATTTCCTAAATAATAAAGAACAAACATGAGCCACTTTGTTCATGGATGACATATCCGCACACACATTTTTAGCTATCCGTGTCACGGAGGCAGACGCTGAATGCTAATTCAAAAATAAATGGAAAAGACAAAAATTAAAAGTTTGGAGGTTTATTTCCCTCCTTTCTGTGCCTGTTGTGGAAAGAGCTGGGTATTTCAGTGCCTTCTGCCTCCTGGGAGAGGACTGAAGGTGACTCTGGGAAGCACAGGATCATGTCCCTGGCCCCTGTCTCGTGGAGGTGCTGATCCTGAAGCTGCCTTATACTGGAAGCTCCACAAAATCCAGATGCATCTTGCAGTTAAACAAACCGAGGGAGCCACTCTCTGGCACTCCAGCCTCTCCAAATTCTCAGTTTCATGCCCAGCAGCAGCTGGGCAGGTTACAAAAGCTCCTCTTGGGCAGCAGTAGGGAATGTTTGTGATCCCCTCCCTGCTTCTGTGCTCATGCAAAACCCAAGGGCAGAGACAGACACAGAGAAAGTGTTTGTGGGGGAAGATCCTGCTCAGAATTACTCCAGGGGTAAATCATAAGATGTTTCCCTGCAGTTGGGAGAGTCACCTGGTAGGCACAGTGGTGTAAAAGAGCTTGGGCACTCAACCCGTTATGATTATTCATGTTCACATTAACAGAGGGCTTTGTCTACCAGCCACTGGAATCTAGGAAGAAAACTTGGATAAGGTGGCAGAGTCAAGCCTGGATACAAGTGATGCCTGTCAAAAATTGCTAGAGGAGCACATGTGCATGTATGAGTGTGTGTACCCACAGACATATATGGGGTGGATGTCTGACTGCATGACAGTTAATGTGAGCATTGCCACAGGCTTCATTGCACTCCCTGTTTATACCCGTATTTGCATCTCCTTTCTGGGTGATAGAGTAGGCTTTCTGGAAAGGATACTCGTGTGCTATCAGTAATTATAAACAGAAATTAGCTTTGAATTTTCTCAGACATATATTCCACTAAAGCTCCATTCATTTAATCAGTTAAGAAGATGAGGGGCTGTAGCAGTGTCCTTAATTCCCAAATAACTTTGTCCTTATTTATTATAATCGTTTTATCTCAAACTTTGTCCTAGAGTCACAGGGCACTAAGAAGAAAATTGTAGAAGTGTTAGTAGCAGCCTAAGGACCTTTATATAAAGAAACCAAATAAAACCCCAGCCTGATTTCCTAAATAGAAAATAATTACCTTGGCTTTTCTAGCGGCAGCATATTTTTTTGGAAAGATCAGCTTGTCTTTTTTGTTGTTGTTGTTTTCTTTTTTTTTTTTTTTTTTCAGAATGACAATTACTGTACTGCTTTGAAACATGTTTTTTATTATGATTCCTCTGCAGCACAGTCACTGTACAAATAATACTGCTTGAGATTTTGCATGTTGTCATTTCTATTATGCAGAAACTTAAACTGCAGCCTAACCTGGCACTTGGGTGGTGAGCGAGCCACGCTGCAGGCCTGCGAGTGCTTTAATTCCCACATGATCTGCTTTTACCTGTGCAGCTGAATCTATATCTCTGCTCGTGTTGTTATTGTCTGGAACAGAAAGTCAACTGCGTATCTCACCACCCACACTAGCTTTTCACAGCTTTGTAGTATTTACCTGTAGTTGCCATTATTATTATTATTATTATTATTATTATTATGTCCTCCAAAGGCATTGGTCATTACATTGCTGATGTCTGGTGGGGTGCTCTGGCTGGGACTTGCTAATGGGGTCACCCATGTCAGGGTGTGATGTATGGATTATGTTTACTGTGGCATGCTTTGTGAGTGAGGCTGTGGCATGGGGCAGGTGATAAATGAAGATACTCCATGGTTTCATGCTCGTCCCTGTGGTTCCAAGTCTCCAATACAATAAAGATCCTCTTGTGACAAACAGGCATTTATGTGCCTGTAGTGGACTTTGAGATGGACTTGAAGGTGTAATAGTCCAGGGCTTTGTGGTATTTTTGGTTAAATTTTGGTTTATCTGTGACCTGGAAAAACGCTTGGAATTTGTTGTGAAAACCTTGGATATGCACGAACCATCCAGCTAAATAATTTACCTGGCTGAAATACTGGTCTGTTTTTCATCTTTGGGCCTCCATGAGTCAGCTGGGTGAAATTCATCACCAAAACACAAATGGCCAAAGAGAATCAAAGAACGGTTTGGGTTGGAAGGGACTTCAAAACTCATCTGGTTCCAACCCCCTGCTGCTGGCAGGGTCACCTTCCAGTAGACCAGATTGCTCAGAGCCTCATTCAACCTGGCCTTGAACACTTCCAGGGACGGTGAATGTGCCTGTGCTGTCAGGGACCTCAGTGATTAATGCCTTCAGAGGCATCCTTACCTTCTGAGATGCAAGTAAAGCATTAATTCTCTTAAAAGTCAGGTTTGCTTTAGTGCCTTTACACCTGGGCTTGTGGAGATTGGAGTCAGGGCATGGTAAGGATGGCCTTCACCCTTGGGGAAGCTGGCTTGTCACTATGGCAGAAGGATGCTCGGAGCTTCCCACCCTTCTCTCCCATAGGTCTCACATTCCCTTTTTTCTGCCCCTACATCCACTTAAATGGACAACTGTGGTCTGTACGCAGGTTCTTCTTACTTATTTTATCTCCTGAAAGACTCCAACAAGCTTTTACCCACCGAGTCTATAGAGAAAACGGCCAGGCAATTTTTGTTTCAATTTAGGCATCTCTCCGGAGTGCTAGTTCCAGAGACTGATCAATAGGTTTTATTGTAGACCTCACTGTCTCTAAAAGCACCGTGACCTTATCCTGTCTAAAAATAGCATTTGCTCTTGCTGCCTGCAGAACCTTGACCTGTGACAACCCATTTGGAGCAAAACTGACACGTGCAGTCAGCTGTGCATCCAAGACCCTTGCACGCCCCGGGAGAAAGCTCCCCATGCTCCTTGTAGCCCTTGTTGAGAAGGAGAGGGAGGGGTGTGGGGGCGGATGAGGTGCCCTACTCCCTCAGGAATCCCAAAATGGATGAGGGTTGGTCTTTTTTAGGTCCTGAGCGAGCCCTGCTCCAGCTCATGGGCAGTGGGAAGTGAGCACCACTGAGCATCCATCCTCTTCTCTTTTGGGAAGAGCCTTGCAAGCAAACCCAAGTACACACTCACACCAGCACCTTGTGCCACATCCCTGGGTGAGTTCCTGAGCTTTGGGAAGTGCTGCTCTGGAAAACATACTCTGCTTTGTTTCTGAGATGCTCTTCTTGCATTTGGACAAAAGAAGGTCACCTAAGTTATACCATTTCCTGGTCAATGGTTGTGTTTAAGGCAGATCTCAAGGGCAGAGTGAGGGGGGAGAGCTCAGCATGGATTTTGGTTGACCTCTTGATGCAGCTCGGGGACTTGAAGTGGCCTCCAGGTACTTCCTGCCTGTGGCAATGTCAGGCAGAGAAAAGCCCTGTTGCACATCTGCATCCTTCACCAGAAAGGGCTTGTTTGGTGTTTTCCTTGCAAATGATGAAGGGATGTGGGAGAAGAGGAGCCTGCAGGGACCCTGGCACCCCTCCCTCCCGCTGTGACCAGCTGCCCAGCAAGGGTTAACCATCCTCCCCGGTGAGCAAGGTCTGGTGCACAGCCTCTGGGAGATGAAAAGTGAACAAGCTATGATTGCAGAGCTGTTAAAGGTGGCATTTTGTTCTCCCCACTAACAAAAGCCAGGACTATTGTTGCCTCTGAGCTTGAAAGAGAGGTCACCGGTGGTATTAGAGCAGCTAATCACAGGAGAGGCCGGGTGGGCTCAGCGCTGCTGGCGGGGCTGGGACCGGCCAACGCGGGCTGTTCCCAGGCACGGGTTCCTCTTTGGTTACACAAAATGTCCGCTCCCGCTCCCCTCATGCGCAGGCTATTATTAGCCGGTGTCACTCGGTTATCTGAGAGTGGCGCTTTTAGCTGCCATCTAAGTGCTTGACACTTGGGTTTACAGCAGATTAAATTAATTTTTAGGCTGGTTTGACTTTACTGGGTGTAGACAAAGGGAGCAGCTGCCGTGGAAATGTAATCTGGCACTGGTAGAGGGTGGACAGCCCTAGCTGGTCTTCCCCTCTGCCTGCGCTTGGAGGGTCTCAATATACAGGGGACAGTTTTGGTGCCTAAAACACCATCCCTTGGAGCGTGGGCACCTGCATCCCCAGCCCAGAGCTGGGCCATGTCCCTATTAGTCAAAGCATGTTGAGATGGAGACTGTTTGGATGTAACCAGCTGGCAAGCACAGGCACCAAACTGGTGCTTATCTTGTGTCTGTCCAAATGCTGTAGAGCAGAGCTCATGATAAATATTATTTACTTATTGATGAGTCTGTTGGTGCAATCCATTCCCTTTGCTCCTGGGCATGTTTTTGTCTTACTTATTTTTGGCAAAAAAGCAGCAGGCCTTCAGGAAGATTCCGCACAAGTTTTTTTCTGCCTTAAAAGCAGATCAGGTCAAGAAATTAGTCAGGGATGGAACTGTCTTAATTGCCAATTGTTGCTGTGGATGACTGGCAGAAGGGATGGTCTTTTGAAGTGGAGGTGGTGAGGGGAAAGGAATTTAAAACAGGGTCAGTGTCAGAGATTGAGTTTTTCTGAGTCAGCTCTGGATGGAAAAGTCTGGTTGAAGACCTCTCCCTGACGTCTTCAACTGCTGCTTGAAGGGCATTCTTGGACATGGGATCTAGTATCACTCTATCTTTAAAGTTAGATTGAGAGGGATCAAAGACACCTCTCAAGATCAAGATGCAGCTGGCCCTGCTCCAAAACTGCTTCCTCAATGACCTTCCTCAAGAAAAGAAGGGTAACGGCAGGCCAGGAGTCGGCAAGGTTGTTTGTGTCAGGAGATATTTTTCTCTTTAGCTGCCTGATGAGGTTCCAGGACGGCTGGTGCCTTGTGCTCCTGACGTGAGGCATCAGACCAGTCATCACCCTAAAAACCTGAGGGGGTGGGGTTTGTGGGGCAGGGGAGCAAGGTTAGCCCGGAGCTGGGGTGAGCAGCCACTCCACACAGGAATAGCAGAGGTTAAAAAAAAGTAATGGCTGGATTAAAACTCAGCCTCTGTCTTAAGTTCATTGCTGTCTTTTCTTGTGGCTTTGGGGTCAACGACTGGCGTAAGCAAGTTCCATTTTCCCTGTGGTAGCTCAACATTGACTGGTGTGCAGCTCTGGCAGGCTGGCCTGCTTTCCCTTGAATCCTCATCACCGTTCTTCCCACTTATTTGCCTGCTGGCATGGGAGAGTCTCTGCGGCTGTGGTTTGTGTGCAGGGTGCATTTGAGGGGAGCATGCACAGGTGCTGTATGGGCGTCGCTATAGAAGGAGGTGTGGGCTTGGAAGCTCCAGAGCTGAGGTTTTCATGGGAAAGGGGCAAAGCAGAAACACCTCTGGGGTTTCTCTGCCCAGCCTGGCTTTTGGGTTTGATCAATATGAGACTGATAATCACATTAAATTGGCCACTTTCCAAATGAGGTGAGGGCAGTGGCGGGAGAAAGTGCAGAGCCATGGTGAGGGTGCTGTGCAAGCCTCGGCGTGGGAGGCTGATTGCCTGCCCCTTGCAGCCCTTGGCATGTTGGAGACCTCCCTGAGCAGCCTGGAGGCACATACAGTGACTCCGGCCAAGTTTTGGTCCTGGCGCTTCCCCTCATTCCCTGGGGGACTTTGGGAGAGTCACAAATAATTCAGCTTGGTGTGTTGCAGGGGGAGGATTCTGTCTGAGGATTTCAGCATGTAGTGGTGTGTTCACCTGAAAAATGAGAACCTCTTTTGGATGGGTAAAATATTTGCTGGAAAGTGTGACTTGGTGAATTTAGGTACAGCTTTGGCTGGCAAATAAAAGGAGAAATTTAAAAGAAAAGAAAAATTTTGGTCATGGAACCAAATCTAAAAGTATTTTATTTTTACTTTCTTTCATTTCATTTCCATTCTGGTTTTCCCTCTGAATTTTCTGTCTGGAAATCAAACGGAAAGTCTGGTTTGCGTCCTGCACTAATTAAGAAAATGGAGGTCCTGTGAAGGGGATTAAGTTTAACTTATTAATGACTGCACAACGATTTGACAGCCTCCATTGAAAGACAGTTACGTGCTCATCTTGTCTTGTTTAGTTTTATTCAGTGTTGTGGCAAGGTCGAGGTTTCATATAGATTTCTGGGCACATCTATAGGTACACCTCACCTATATGCTTTGCCAGTAAAAGTTTTGCAGCAAGTGGGTAATGTGTTTTGATCATCCCAACAGACCAGCCAGCGGTAGCATTGCTTTGAGATGTGTGTTGTTAGGATGGAAAGCCCACCTTGTCCGTGGTATTTTGGGAGTTTGGAGGCGGATTTAATGGAGAGCTGACTGCTGCTTTCCATCTTGATGGGGATGTCCATCCTGATGGGTGTTGGCCTGGCCTTGGGGAAGGTGGTGGCTGCTACTCTTGTTGAGAAGCTCTTGGAAACCTGGTTTTCCATTCCCTAACTCTCAAATTTAAATTTGTTGTTGGGGCTGAAGTATGTCAACCCAGTCAAATTTGAATCATGTTTGCATAATTCACACCTCACGTCTGATGGGAGAAAAAGTGTTTCCTTAAATTAACAAAAGCCTGTAATTATTTTCTTCTACATGTTGAACTCCAAGAGAAAGGCATCTCTTGAATTTTATTCTTTCTATAATTTGTTTTTGCTGTTGTTTCAGAATAATTTAGTCGTGTATTTATTAAGAACGGGCAGCATCTGCTAATTTTCAGAGCCATCACAATGATGGCAACATAAAAACTTGAGGCCAGAAGTGGGGCCAACACCTTATTTGCAAGCAGTCACATTTATTTTGGTGCTAAGGCTGCTCTGTTAGCAGAGGAATATGGTGTTCAGCATAATAAAGAGTATGAAAATTTGGCCCTGAGCAATTACTTCTGCTGCGGTGGGGTCAGATTGCGGAGCCTTTACTCATCATGGTAAGTATTTATTAACCTTCGGAGAACAATGGCTGTAATGAGATTACCTGGGTAAGTGCTTATCCAGTCGGGAAGTTTTGGAGCCTGAGCCCAGTGGTATTTTAAGAGAGATAAGGATAAGGATAAGGAGGGCTCTTTGCTCTGCAGGTCGCTTTCCTACCTGTGCCTGGCAGGGCTGGAGGGCAGCCTGGACTGGCCAGGAGTTAATGCCTTTTGAAGTGGTGGTTTCGCTCTGTGTTGTCTTTCCTGGATTAGCCGTGCTCAGAGGGAGAAAAAACAGAAAAAAAAAGTCAGTGTTTGAGTGATGTGGACAAAGTAATTGACTATCAGTATCAAGAATTACTGCACAGCCATGCAGGGGACAAGTCAGAACATACCTTGACAAAACCCTGCAACAAAGAGCTGCTCAAACACACCCTTCAGTCTCGGGAGCTGTAAATTGAGCTTCAGTTGCAGGGAAATACTTTTAGGCTTTGTGTACATTTTTGTATCTGCTTGCAGCGTGACTGAAGTCCCCAAAAAGAAGCAGCAAGCACCGTGCTCAGCCAAGCACCAAGATCAATTGTTCATGTTGGTTCATGGCAACGTGGCTTTAGTATTCACAAGTCACATGGGATTTCTCTGATCCCCACCTAGTTTTTCCATCCGGGTCTGTCTACTTTGCAAAAAAATGTGGGGAGATGAAACAGCACCTCAGTCATATTTTAGTTGCTGTTTTTCTTACAAGGGAGAAAGAAAGAGGGGGACCTTGTACCCTGCTGTGTGAGTGCAATGATCGTTCCATGAGCAGCTCCACACCCATTTCTTCCTACAGGTTAGAGACACATTTTTGGCACGGGACACGGTAAGCGTTCCAACATGTTTTTAATCTGCGGCTCTCACGTCTTTAAAGGTCTGGTCTCATAGCTCTGGTTGCGTGCACGTATTTCAAGGTATCGAAGTAGTGCAAAATGTGGGTAAAATACCGTGACATGAATTTAATCTGTTGGTAGGAGTTTGCTCTGTGTTTGTTCTGCCTGTCCTTCGGTGACACTTGCTATGTCCTCAGCTTTTTCCCTGTGACATTAGATGACTCTTCTGATTTCTTGGTGTCTGGCAAAAGGCTAGTGACAATACACTGTTGATACTTTCCACGTTTATTCCTATATACTGAAACCTGTCAACTGCTGGGCATGCAAAGTGAAAAGCCCTGGATTGTTCATTTTCTACACAGTGTGCACCTAGGTGTTGAAACACTGTGTCAAAATCATGGAATTTTGTTGAATTGTGTTTTTGATCAGACTCCAGATTCTGATTTAATTTCTTCCCCATTTGCCCAAAATGCAGACTGTGCCAGTTGATTTTCCCCCTTCTTCTCTGAATGGCATTGCCACAGTCTGAATGCAACCAGCCTTGTGATTTCTCAGATGCTTTTTCTTAGAGGCAGAGCCGTAGGAGCAAATGTCTGGGGAGGACCTTCCAGGTCACTGGGTACAGTCTGTGGCCTTCGACATCCAGAGGTGCTGAAATGGCTTCATGTGGCCTCGTTTTTTGTATTACTCAAACACGCTGAGATGAGAACAGTGCCTGGGGTGGAGGTGGCGGGTGAGGAGGAGGGAAGAGGAGATGGATGATCCCTCTCTTGTTGTGGGAAGATTCAGCAGTTGCCCTTGGTCCTTTCACCTCCGTGGGGCCATGTGAGGGTTACAGCATTTGAGACATTTCCCAAAGTGTCAGTGTTCAGAGCACCATTAGGGAAAGATGAGATGAATGACCAAAATGTAGGGGCAAAACAAATTAGGCAGCTCAAAAGCTGCAAACAAGTCATTTGTGGGGAATAACGAAGGCTTGTGGTTGTGAGGCCATCCCTTCTCCAGCCCATTGCCACCGTGTTTATAAATCAGGGGAACAAAACAAGAGCCCTTGTTAGGCCTGGGTGACATTAAGGGTGCATTTAGCTACAGAGTGTAACACTGGCTGCTGTAAAATCAGATGGATGCTTGAGCTATGCTGCAGCTTGCGTGGAGATGATAGCAAGGCTGTGCCTTTGGGACTGGGTCAGACCTAGCTCGAGCATCACATTTCCCATTCCCTAGAAAGGGACTGTTCAGCTCCATAGGTCCAAGCCAGGTTTTTCCCCATTTGTAGCTCTCTAGTCCTGTCTCTTGAGACATTGCTCCAGCCTAATATCCACCGACCTCTGCTCCCTCAGGGATAGACCCGACACGTCCCCTTTAGGCAGTGGTGCCTCCTGTCCCCTGTAACTCCATCTGTAGGGTCCCTGGAAATGTGGAAACCCTCCTAGTTATCTTTGCACACCAGGAAACCTAACTGGCTGGTGTAGGTGCTCCTAAGTGAGCAGTATTATATTACCCCACATAAGTGTCACATTAATGGAGCATTATAACCAAAAGATGCTCGTAGATCACTCTAAACCATTTTAGGCATCTGTTATGCTTCCGTCATCTGCTCTTCACCCATTTGTTTGTGTTTGGGATGTGAAGGACACTGCCAGGAGAGCCTGGAGGGGACCTCGGGGGAAGTGAGAGTGGGCTGGAATGATGAGCAGCCCACCTTATGTCTGGAAGCTGCGCTGGGGTGAAGCCCAGCTCCACCAGACTGTTGGCCATGCTGGAAGAGGCGTCACAAGCTGTGGCTTGGCTTTGAAGGGGTGTTGATGGAAAGTGCTGACTTATCTGAGCTGGCTCAACGCCTCCTGAAAGTCCGGTGTGGGCACGGGGGGAGCCCGAGCGGCGGCGCAGCCGAAAGCCCACGGTGCCTCGTCTGTGACGGCTTTCTAGATCACACCATGTAACACAGCCCAACAAAGGGCTTTTAAATCCTAGTCAAGAAGACAGACAATAGAAGGTCAGAGTTTAAAAGAGAAAGTGTGCCTCAGACTGATGTAATTCCCCCTCTCCCCCCTTTTCTTAGTGTGAATCCTTTGATATTTGAGCAGGGAAATCCTCTTTATCGGGAAACTCCACCTCCTCTTATCTCATACTCCCTCGAAAATACTATCTGCTCTCCTGCCTTTCAGCCTCCCAACCCAGTTTGTCATGGAAGCCTCCCTGTGTGGGCAATACTGCTCGCCCATCCCTCTCGCCAGGTGTGCACAGCAAGGTTTGGGGCTCCACACAGGGATTTGCTGTAAATGAACAGCCTCTGGCTAATGATTCCTGTGGGGATCCATGCTTGCCTGTCCTGGTCAGGATCCTGGGAGCACATGGGATCTGCAGATGAGGCAACCTCAGCCTGCTGTGGTGTTGGTCTTGCAGCAGTCAGCTGGCAAGGTGGTGAAGCCTGCCCATGTTTTACCTTTCAGCCCAGCAAATAAAGGTCTCCCTCATCTTCTTGTGTGGATCAATCTTTTTTTAAAAAAAAAAATTAGAAAACTGGCCATATTAAGTCTGGCCAGAGATCTGGTGTCCTCTTTCTGGCCTGTACAGACTGGGAGCCCTTGGAAGCAGCAGAAGACACAAAGCAGGCAGGGAATTTCCTATTTCCTGCTGTGCTCTCTTGTCTTTCCTCTCTGGCATTGTGGGTTGGGCTGGAGCATCCTCAACTCTTCCCTTAAGGTTGTGCCCATCCCTTCTGGTTACTTGCATGTGTTTTGCCTGAGCTGGGACTTGGGAGGTTGCATTACATTGCTGATTGCATCAGATAAATTATGTTTCTTAACCTCCTTGCAATGGGCTCTAATAAGTCTTGTTAGGACTCTTAATTTGCTCTAACTAACAATTGCAAAGCTGGGGCAAGGAAACGTGCCTGTGTGTGCACTCAAAACCACTGGGGATCTCGGCAGGGCTGCCACAGCTCTGGAGACCAAAGAGCTTCTGTCCCTCTCCTGCCCTGTGGAAAAATCAGATTGTGGCTCTGACCTGAGCTGTTGTTAGACAGAGGACCAGGCTTTTCTTTCACTCAAGCAGATTTTCACCTGTTGTGACTCTGTGAACATCAGTAGGTGTATCCTCAATGTGTGCTCATGTGAGGCAGGCAGAGGTGCCCAGCACATCTTTGTGTGCAGAGGACAGTATATACCTGTCCTGATGTCCAGCTGGTGTCAGTGACTGCTGGGGTGATACCTGAGGAGTTTTGTTCTTTCCACATCAGAAGAGTCAGTGAATCACCTGTAGGCACACCTAGGGCAACCTTGAGGTGTAAAGCAGATAGGACCTGCCAGGCCAATTTGCACCAGCAGCTGTTCTAATCCTGAAGACTCATCCTTGAAGTCAGACAGGATTGGCCACTTAATTTTTACTCCTTAAGACATTAAAAGTGACTTTTCCAGTACATTGGATTTTGGTAATTCACATTGCTCTCTCTCCTCCCATTGGATTTTGGTAATTCACATTGCTCTCTCTCCTCCCGTTGGCCCTAAACTGCACAGGGCTGGGGGCAGAATTCACAGGACCCCGCTGCAACATTTTACAATCTTCACAGTCAACTGTGCTCTTGCATTTCCAACTTATAGTCTGGAAAAGAGCTTGGCTGCAAGAAAACCGTGTCCATGAAATGGTTCAGAGTGGAAGGAAATGATGTCAGTAACCATGCAGTTGATATAGATTGTAATTCTTGCAGCCTTCAGTTCCAGACCAGATTAGCACTCCCTTAGTTTAAAATAACAAAAAGGGAACTGTCAAAATCAGAGAAAAAATGTTGGCGTGATGAAACATGTTAACAGGTAGCCATTAGCATTTTATGTCTGCATGAATAGTGGCTGTAAGTGTTTTTTATTGGTAACAAAGCAGGGAGGATGGGCAGAAAATGGTATTTGTTTTCAAACTGGCTTGTTGCTTTAATTTCAGTTTTTTATTGTCATTACTTTGTGGTCATGGTATGCTCTGGACTGGGGAGGTGGCCTTGGGAGACACAGCTGGGTTTCAAGTTTTTTTCCAGAGAAGGAGGAAAGGACAGATCCTTTTGTTATTCTTATTTTGCTCTTACAATGTGTTTGAGATACCCAGTGCTCTGGAAGAAGACTGAGGGGATAGGTGTGGTGTGGACTGAAACATTAGTGTAACATCCAGGGCTGGTTGGTCCAGGTGTGAGATGTTCCTGGTGCTGAACCATGGAAAAATCACCACACTGAGAGCAGCTCTGGGTTGTGCTGCTGCTTTTGCTGGTTGACATTTGACTGATCATTCATGGTCAGAATGGGTATCAGAATCCAGTTGCTTAAGGGAATGGTAGACATTTATTGGAAGAAGTAAAACAAAAATACCCAAGCAAACATTAGGAAAGAAGAAAAATGGGGCATCTGTGTAGACACTGAAAATATTTGCCCCAGAAATTAAGGTAATTTTTTTTTTTTCTTTTGGATAGTGTTGAGGACTGTGGAGGAGTGGGCATTGGCTCCATCCCACAGCAGCAGCATGTGCCAACTCCAGTGGCTGGAAGTGACTTAAGCTGTGTGGTCTTCCTGACTCACCCTTGAGACCCATCACAACCCTGTTTGTCTCTGTTTCCACCCTCTTTGGCCATCCAGTTGGTGTTTCCTCTGATGGAGCTCTCTGGCATCCAGCTTCTGCCAATGTGGATGTCCTCGGGGGAAAAAAAAAAGATAAAAAAAAGATGCGTGCTCTTGCTGTCTCCTATGGACCTTTCCTGTTGTGTCCCTTGAGAGAAACATGCCTTGTGAATGTTTTGTTTGTGTTTCAGCAACTGGCAGTTCTTCTTGTTGGTGGAAATGTCAGCCCCCTGGCTCACTGCTGACTGGGGTCTGAGTCTCCGTGTCTCACTGCTGGCAAGGAGCCGGCCTGGGGCAAAGCCTCTCTTCCACCCGCCTCTCTCTGCCTGCTCTTGGGCCCATCTCCTGATAAATACGTTGCCTCCTCTTGTTTATTTATACAAGATTTTTTGGGGAGACAGCCTGACGGCAGTCGGTGTCTTGAGTTGGTTCTCCATGGATGAGCTTAGTAGTTGCTCAACTACTTTTGCTGTTGATTTTGGGTTTGTTGCAAGGTTTTACTCATGGGTGTGTGTATGTGGGCTTGGGTTCTGCTGTGGGGAGAGACACTGGTGCGGTGCCCATGTGTAGCCTGAAAGCCTTGAAAATCTCAGCCCTGGGTGCAAAATGTGCCTTTTGAGTATCAACACTTCCTTCCTTCCTTCCCAAAAAAACCAGAATAGTGCTGGCAGTTGCAGCGCAGCGCCTTGTTCTTTTCTTACAGGAGCTCTGGATTAATGGCAAAAACATGGTCTGGATGCTGCTCTACAGCCTTCAAAAAATCTGTTTGTTTGTTTTCCCCCCTCGACAGGCGCGAGGACACTTCCCACCTTTCTGCCATATGTTCTTGGATTCTTGCAAGACGGTAGCAGGGTTTGCACCTGGACAGCTGAAGGCCATGGGTGGCTCTGTGGGACCCACTCTGCCCTCCCTCCCTCCCACACAAGCTAAAACGATATTTGCCTCCTGCTGAACCTTACAAGGTTTTCCTCCATATGCATTTCAGTAGGTTTTAACTTTTTTGTCTCGAATCCAAGCGGCTTTAATCAACATAAACGCTTGCGGTGGGTATAGGTTGCCGCATTTAATAAAGGGTGAGCTTCCCCCCACCCCCCTTTCTCTTTCTTCTCCTCTTTCTTTTCATCCGTTATTTTGCATTCTGCCGCGCGCGATGAGCGTTTAATCCCTGCCCTTCTGTCTGTTGAGATATTATGTTTTTTTAATAGTGCTTGTTTATGACTAAGGTCAAAGACAGTATTTCAGAACAAAAATTAGAGTTAGTTCATAATTGAGTACATATGTATGTTACTGTTTATTTTTATAGTTTGCTAATTTATTTTTAAACAGCTCGGTTGAGCCAACATGTTTATAGGTCTGTTTATCACATGTCTTGCCAGTCGGAGTGCTAAAAGACACATGCTTTTCAATAGCACAGATCCGAAGTGAAATTAGATAATACCGCCAGGTAGCAATTTAATTACATTAATTGAATGTTTAGGTTGAAATGTAGTTTTGTAAAGGCTATAATGGAATACATTTATAAGTGTCTGTGTATAAATCTTGGCATTTAAAATGTTATTCAAGCCTGCTGGCAGGGAAATGAAACTCCATTGAGTGTTTTTGAGGGAGAAATGGGGTTCACAGTACTCATTTCACTGTGAGTACTGTGCTTGCCATCGCTTGGGGTTTGGGCCCTGTCCCAGCTGTTGGGAAGCTCTGTGGGTGCCCCTTTCCATGGAGAGTTACTTGGTTAGGAGGATGCATGTCCTAATCCAGAATGATGAGATGAGGAAACAATGGCTCCTTTGAGTCCTGATGGGGAGATAAAGGAGTGAGTCCCAATGCAGAGATAAGGGGTGAGCTGGTGCTTGGCAGGAGAGTCCTGTGTTAGCCAACGTGGAGAAACTGTCCAGCTGAAACCAAGTCCTTGTGGTCATGCACCGAGTAATTTCCCAAGTTTGCCAGCTGCTGCGCTGGATTTTACCTGTGGGTTCTGGCCATGGGCTGCCTTCCCTGTCCAGGGAGTTGCTAAACAGCCCTGGAAAAGCAGCTCAGGGGAAGCTCCACTGAAGAGCAGAAGCAGTGAATGAGCCACGCTCTTCAACCCGGATGAGGATTTAATCCTCAGCGTAAACATGTACAAATAACGTATTGTCAGGAGAGGGAAAGGGAAAATTTGTTTGGTTTGACAGTGCCCAAGAATAGCAGGCTTGGTTGGGAGAAGATGGGAGGAACTGCTCTGGCACTCTTTGGTTTTCTTTACACCATTGATTGCCTTTTGCATGCACCCATTTCCAAGCAAAATGCTAAAATCATGGCATTTCTATTGGGAGTGGAGCTGGCTTTTTGCACATCTCTTCTAGAATCCCGAGAGCTGAGCAAAGTTCCAAAAGCAAAAAGTAATATAAATAAAAAGGAGTAGGAGGTCATAGGTGGATTTTTATCACGGCTCAGGGATAGATAAGGAGTAACCAGAGGAGAGTCACAGCTTGTGTAACATTCTTGTGCCACGGTGGGCTATCTCCCTTTGGGTACCTGCATGCTGGGAGTGATGGAGGAAGAAGAACAGGGATATGCAAGACCTAAACACCCAGGCAGTGGGAAGTGTTTGGAATTATGCTGGTGGCGAGCAGGCCCCTGGCATTTCTCAGGCTTTTGTATTGCATACAAGCCAGCAAAAATGCTCCAGGCTCAGCACAGGGATCTTTCCATCTGGCTTGCGCATACACTTGTATGTGGGAACTTGAAGCCTCTCCTCCCTGGTGTTTATCTTGGTTGGGATGGTCAAGTGAGGTGTGGGTTTTTTCCCTCTGGTCTTGAAGGGTTGATTTGTGCTTTCATTCCCTTGCCAAATCACAAGTAACATTGAAATGTTGGTTCTCAAGTTGAGGTGCCTACAGTGAATCTGGCATTTTGGGCAGTCATGGCTGGCATTTTGGCAAAAGCTCCAGTTTATTCTCCATTTTTGTGATCAAAGGAAGATTCTCTGCGTGTCTTGATGGATTTTCATGGTGGGGTTTGGCCTCATGGGTCAGGTTCTGCTGAAAAAACAGCACAAAGCTATTGCTGGACAGGCTTTGGTGCACATACTAAAATACTTACCTGTGTTAAGAGCATTTGCTTTCTTTCCCTCTTACTTTCCCCACCAGTCTATAAAGTGATGATTCTTTAAGGGCTTGATACGCATTTGAACATGGGGTGGCTATTTGCCCTCTCCTTTGGTAACTTGTGACTGTTTTAAAAAGCTCTTATCATGTCCTCTCCTTTTAGCTGAAAATAAGTGACTGATTTATATTTTTTCATCTTACAAAGGCTCACCTCTGGCTTAAGACCAGCTAGGGAGAGTTTGTGCTGAAAAAAAAAAATAATCCAAAACAGAGGACTTTCAATGAAAGTCACAACCTAAAACTTAAGTTAGAGTGGCCTCCACCAGGTGATTACCGTAATGCCAAGTGCTTATTGCTGGCCTCAAGGTTTCTAAATGCTTGGGAATGATTCCAGCTTGTTTGGGCTTGGGAACAAAACCTCTCAGTGATGCTGCAGCCAGGGTGGAAGGGATCCAGGGAGCGTTGGGAAGCAGCACAACACCATCCCCGTGCTGAAGGCTTGTTTTAATGACTAAAACTAACAGAGCATCCCCATGGCATTGCAGTAGGAGCTTTTGCAGGCTCAGTTCAAAATGCTTATTTAAAAATAATCAATCATGGCCTAAAAGCTGCCTTATTTTAGGAAGGAGACCAAGCTGTCAGACTGCTCTATTAAGGATGCTGAACTGGTACCTGTTTTAGGATCAGATTGCAGTCTTTTTGGGTTGGAGGGCATCTTCTTCAGCCTTGATTCTGCTGCTATCCTTGAAACAAAACCAAAGTTGGCTTTGTCTCTGGTTTTGTCTCAGGTGACAAGAGTTGGTATGATAGAGAACAGCTGCAAACACTCGTTTTTGGAGTTTATGTGGCCTAGGCCTTGAGAGTTGAGCACAGGAGTCGATAAACAAGCTCTGCTGATGGTCTTCTGTTACATTTGCAGTGGGATCTGTGTTTTTTAAGATCTTTTTTCCCCCTGAGTCTTTGAGGGTAGAGCACTTAAAAGGACTCCAGAGCTCTATTTTCTTTACACTAATGAGGCATCATGACATATCAGTTGTGGGAAATCTGATAGATACCCTAGGAGGGTAGAAAATTACTTAATTTACTTTGTGTGCAATAGTCTTAATTTTGAACTATTTGAACAACTGATTGCTGGGGCAATCATCAGATCTTCAGAGTTAAGATGTTTCCTGCTGGAACTGAGCATTAGCTAAATCAATGATGGCAAAACGGAGAGATTGCACGTGTCCATCTGAGGGTAAAGATGAGAAATTAAATCCCTGAATGCAAGCTCCAATGCTTTCTTCCTTTGTGGAAGGTGAGGCAGGTGAGGCTCACCTGTTTTGGTGGTTAGTTACCCAGGTGCAGAGCTGGGACTGTGTGGCTTTGGCGGCGGCTCTGGTTGGCTCTGGCAGTGGCTCCGGCAGGAAGGAGCTGTTTCTGGTTTCCTTCTGTGCTCTGCTCAGTGATTCCCCTGGTATTTGCTCATTGTGAGTAGGAGTGATAAAATCTAGTGGTGGAATTACATTATGTCTTGGGTGCTTTCTTTCCAAATTAATAGTAATCCTACGTGTCTTTGACCCATTTCATGGAGACAGAGGGCTGGATTCTGCTGCCTGTTTTCCATGAGCAGCTGGCTGAAGCAAACAGACCTTGAGTAAAGGGATTAGAAACCAGCCCTTCACTTGGGTGAGATGTTGTGCTGTGTAGAGTCCTTTCTTGAATGAGTTTTCCCCACAAGCCTTGCATAGGTACCTGCTCACAAAGAGACTGGTGGTTTAGCTCGTGGGGACGGGAACAGCAGCAGTGGAAGTGCAGAGCGAGGCACCCGTGCTGATGGGACCCATTTTATTCACCAAGATTGAGCTTGTACTGGAGCAAAAAGGACAGAAGGCTTTTAATTTTGAAAACTCTATGCCACTGAAATAAAGTATTTTAAATTGTTCAGAAAGGCAGATGGGCATGGATGTTCAGAGACCTTCTTCTGCCTTTCCATGCCAGCAGAAATTGAAAAATTCAGTGTGAAAGTATTTTCTTATTAAAAGAACTCTGAACTGGACTATAAAGTGTAATACTAATTTCTGAAGGCTGAGAGCTGCATGAGTGAAAATATTTAATTTCAGTGGCAAAGTACAAACATTTCCTAGCGGGCATTCATTGTATTAATAATAATTAATTAATTCTTGGCTAAAACATATATCCTGCTCCTGTTCTTTTTTAGTGGGCTGGGAATCCGATCCTACTTTTTATTTTGCTGAAAACTGCCCAGCAAGTAGGGAGAGTAGAGGCTGGAGACTATTTATATAAAGAGAGGCTTTATGTTTCTCTGTGGGGATGGTGATGCTGGGGCTGCACGTTTTTGGTTCAGCAGAGGAGGCGAGGACTTTAAGCCGATCAGCTGATGCAGGGGGCCCGAGTATCTGACTGCTCCAGCGATAAGTGTCTGTACAAATATTTATACAATCCCGATAGTCTTTTGAATTGCATTATTACAGCACAAAAAGCTGTCAGATTTCCAGGCTTTCCGAGGCGTACTTCTTACGAGGCTCGCGTTCCTTTTGCCAGCGGACACGGGTGAGCTCCGCTCCCGCTCGGAGCCGGCTGGACCCGCGCCACTGCCCCGCCTGGGAGCAGGGTAAGTGCTGAGCCCCTGCAGCACCCAGCCCCAGCTGATAAGCCCCGTGAGAGCCTGTTAGTTCAGGCTTAGCACTGAATTCCTGCAGTTCTGTGGCACAGGGCTGACTCAGAGCAGCCCTGGAGAGAGTCTGTGGGCTGAAGAAGCTCAGAGCAAAGGGTGATGGAGAGGCAAGCCCTGCATTTGAGAGACACATTTCTATGCCAGGCTGCAAACTCCCCCCTTATCTTGGAATGCTGCTCCTCCCCAGGGTCAGTCACAGAGAGTCTGATCCTAAGTCTGCTGCTGATGGTTGGAGGCTTCCTATCAACACAAGCGTCACATCAGGCCCCATATAGGAGAATGACAGTTGTCATCCAGAGGGAAAGGTTAAGATGTTTTAATAGCTAATGTGCAGATGTAGATGGATTTGAATAGGTGTAGAAGAAAACTCACCTTTTGCCTTTTCTGCTGGAAGTTAGTGCAAATAACCTCATAGGTAGATATCCAGACATCGCTGATGGTTGGATGGTGATTCGCATTAGATTTGTGGTTTTTCTTAAAGCTCTTTTGGAGCCATGGGATTACAGGATCCTACTGGCACTCTGGAATAGAATTTGACAACAGGACTTCAATTCCACTTCAGATCGGATATACGCAGGCAGGGTTCACACTGCTTGCTGCCATGAGGCCAAGGGGATTATTCCAGATCTACAAAACCAACAAGAGTTTGAGACAGTGGTAGGGAAAACTGGAGACTCCACCAAAGTGACAGGAATAAATTGAGTGCTGTCTGTGGAAAGCAGTGGCCATCTTGGAGCAGGGTTGGAATACATCAGTAGCTGCCCCAGCCCTGGCAGAGAAAGCCCTGTTTTCACATGCTGATAGTGATTGCCTGTCCTGTTCCACTTATTTGTAAGATTAGGAGTTTGGAAAATATTTGCAAGGTTGTAAGACCACAGTCTGGAGTTGCTGAGGGCCTCCTGGTGTCCTTCAGCATCACAGTTCAGGATAGCCTTGGTTTTTAGGGATGAGTATATGTCTTCTAACAGCCATAAGCGTCTCTCCAGAGGTTTCAAAGGAGTGGGCTCTTTACTTCCAGTGCAGCATTTATTTGGTTTGAGGGCATGTTTTTCCCCAAGGAAAGAAGAGTAGCAATCCCATGATCAAAGAAACAAAGCAAATTGCTGTGGAATTTCTGCTTGACAGTATTTGGGTACAAAAAAAAAAGTAGTATATAATTTTAGTATATAATTTATAAATGAGTCATGTGTGCCTCAGCTCTGGCCTCCTGGAGCAGTGTCAGAGCAGTGTCAGGTTCAGCAGCCAGGGTAGCAGGGAGCAGCCTGTGTCAGCCCATCACCTGGGATGTGGTGCTGTACTGGGAGGGCAGAGCCGTGAGGCTGCTCCCTCCGCATCCCTGCCTATGGTGAGCCTCTCTGCTGCTGTAACACTTTGGCTTGGACAGGTAAGCTGCGTGCAGGGGAAGGATCAAATGACTTGGGGAGGGAAAAATCACCTCCTGATGCTTGTGGTAAGGAATAAAGGCAGGTTTTCCATGGTGGCTGGTTAATGTGCTGCAAGCACTGTGTATCCTTCTCCTGCAGCTCCCAATGCTGCAGCATCCCTGCTTGGCCAGTATCACTGGACAGACCATGCCCAGCACAGCAATGTGCTTAGCCAGATAACAGGGGCATTAACCCTGTTCTTCTGCCTGTGTTCTAACAGGAATAGCCCCATTCCTGAAACTGTGCCTGCAAACCTGATGTCTGAGTCATCTCATTTGGCTACTGCTGAGCCTGGCTGTGGCAGGTGCCATGGGGTAGACCCCTCCCTCCATGCAGTTATTTGAGCTCTTGTGGGCCAGTGCTGTGCTCAGAGAGACTTTACCAGGATAAGAACAATTAGAGCTGGTTTTCTGAAAGTAGTAGGGTTGTGCTTAAAAATGCCTGTTGGGCTTGGAAGGGCTGCATGTGTTTCCCTGGCAGCCTCTAGTTTCCAGCGGGGATGTGGGCTGCTACTGCAGCATCCCAACTTCAGAGGAGGCAGATGGAAACAGTAAGTGCTCAGGGCAGCTTTAAGGCTGCTTTACTAATGTCACAACCCCAAAAAGGAGTCTGCAGTGTATTGCTTGATATATAGTGTAGCTGGACATTTTGTTTGGTGTGTAACAGACAACAGAGCTGGAGCAGGCAGTTTTTGTAGCAGTCACCTGTACCCCTTGCTGTTTCCTCTAGTGCCAGTAACTCTCTGGATGGACACAGTGGCATGGGACATCCTCACCATGAGTCCAGAAGTGGTGCCTCTAGCAACACACCACTTTGGAGGGCTTTTAAAAGCTCAGCTCTAGAGGAGATGGGAAAGTAAGTGCAGAATTGCTTCAAACAGCTTAAAATGTGGGATGTGTGATGGAAGGCACATGCACTGCAGCTGTTTGTGACCCGATCTGATCCTGATCACCCACGTGTCCTACTGAAGGGGGCAAGGAGCTGCACGTGCTGCAGGAGCTGCATCAAGGGGATGGATGGCTTCTCTGGCTCCCATTTTGGTGTCATCCAAGGCTGTAGAACCTCAGAGGTGGTGGGATCTCTGTAAAGCTGAGAGCTGAAGCAGCAGCAAAACTGGAAGATAGACAGGGTCCAGAGATGCACATCCTAATCCAAAAGCGAGAGCCCAGCAATTTGCCTCAGGATTGGGACTGTAACTTTGGCATTCTCTAAACAGTACCAAAGTCAGCCCCTCAGTTCTGTGGCTGCTCCCTGCACTGTCCCATAGGTAGCATCTTACAGCACCTGCACTTCTGTGGGGCAGAAATTAGAGCTGTGTGTACCTCCTTGCAAACATCCAGGTAATGACTAAACACTGTGAGTGACCTTGGCACTGGAATGGCAAATCTGCTTTAGAAAATGGCCTTTAATCACAGCAAAAGTTTTTCTTCTAGGTAGGTGACCAAAGTGCAGGTGCAGGGGAAGGACTGGAGCTGCATTGGTTGGTTTCTCAATCTCTGCCTGGTGCAGGAGGTGGTGAGGTGTGCTCTGGGGACAGCTGGGTGACAAGTGATCTGGGACGTGCCATTCAAGGCCTGATTTATTATGACTTTGTGAGGATTTTTAATGAATCTCTCTTTACTCCAAGCATCTTCTAGCAGTAGCAGGTGCCCAGCTGGACAGTCAGAGCGGTGGTGGGATGCTGCCCCCCAAAAGCCCACAGGGAGCCCGCAGCAAACCCTGCTGGCCGCACGCCCAGCTGCTGCCCCACGCGTTGCCTCACGGGCAGATGTCGGCGTTGCTCAATGCCAGCAGGACCCGAGTGCCTGTTTATTAACGGATAAGATGGTCAGGCCAGCACACGGCTCCCGAGCCGCCCTGTGCAACTCCTGTGGTTTCCAACTGTACTTATCAAGGGAGGGGGCAGCCTGCCCAGCCAGGGTGTTTCCTCTAATCAGTATTTTCACATGCCAATGGCAGGCAGATGTGCAGGGGGCAAAGGCTCAGACATCTCTCAACAGCTGCTCAGGGGAAGGAGTCACCTAAGGCAATGCTGGGGAGGTGGGAAGGAACTTGTTGCTCAGAGCAAGTAAATATTCTCCCAAACCAGGTAACATGGGGAATTCACAAACATATCCTTGGCCATGAATTTTCAGCATCCCACCTAGAAGGAACCAACTCCTTGCAGTATTGCCTAGCAATAAGTTCAGTTCCAGAAGCCCTTCTCCAAGTCCCCTTAGAGGCTTCTGCTATTGTCTGCCCTGTGTCCCCGGGCCGCCGCGGGCAGCGCGCGAGAGTGTCGTGGGCTCAATTTAACGGCATCTCCCCTGCTTATCAGACTATATAATAAACATGGCTTTTAGGGGGGACTTTCTGGGGAGGGGTGCAAAGCAGGCAGTGAATGGAGAGGCCAGACACCATTGTCTGGCAAGAATGTGAGTCGCCCTGGGCTCGCCTTCCAAATTGTCCCAGCATCAATCCCCCCTCCTTTGCGGGATTTCCTTCTCCAGCCGGGGTTTTGTTTCGGAACAAGCGTTGGTCAAACAAGCTTTTGTTTGCGGTCAGTTGGTTGGCACACATACACCACTTCTGGTGGGGGACAATGAGGAAGCTGTTTCGGGGGCAGCTGCGGTGGGACTGAAAGGGAATACTGATGGAAAAAAGGGCGCGGGGAGGAAATAGCTGGGTGGAAATTAATTGGGAGGATCTTATGGAGTCTGGGTGCTCTGCAGCAGGGTTGGGAGAGTGGCAGGGAGTCCTTCGATCTTGGCTGCCTCATCCCTCTTTTTGTCTTGTGCTGGTTTATGTGACTTCTTCCCCCCAGGATACCCCACCTCAGAGTAGAAAGTTGGACAAAATATTTGTGACTATGCATCTAAAAAGCTTTCTTTCAGGAAGAAGTAAACTTATTTACAGCAATAATAGAGTTTAAAGGAATTGTATAAGTGAGACTGACTTCTTTGTCAGCAAAAATTGCAGCAAAACTGTTCATAGATGACATTACCTAAATGACATTACGTACGTATGTCCTTTCTTTCACATTTCCTGTAATCCTGTTATGGCATTGTCCCATTACCTCAGGCGCTGTCATCTTTAAATGCTGTCAGATCTTAACTGGATGGCCAAGGACATCAGAAAAGGATCGAGGTGAAGCTGATGGCAATTTCAGACCTGTTGTATATATGGCCATCTCCCAGCCTGCCCCCAGATGGGGTGTTTTCTGATAACATGTTCAGGTAAAGTGATGACTCAAGGACTTGTACATCTTTTATGGGGCTGCTGCCCATCCTCACCACATCCAGCACCCTTTTTTGAGAAGTGCAGGGTGTCAGACACAGAGAGAATATTGGAGGTGCTGGAGGTGGCAAGTACGAGCTGTGTGCTTGTTGGAAACTGCTCCCATCCCCAGGAAAATGAGGACCCAGAGGTCACTGGATGCAATGAGCAACTCTTTTTCCCTGTCCAGCCTTCAAGGCATTAATGACTGTTGCAAAGCACATGGAGTTCCTCAGACTTAAGTGCAACATCTTGGTGTTAATACTTTTAATATTATTGCTCTTACTGTGTTACTCCTAAAAAATTACATGATGCCAATTTCTTTTACTCCAACCACGAATGGGCCTCTGTGGCTTTTCAGAAGTGCTCTGAGACCTGGCAGCAAATGGGAGGATTGCTTCTTCTGCCGTCACCTGCTGAAATATTCAGCACTCTTAAGCCCGAGGAGTAGGGAGTGTTGGTGTGGAGGCAGTGCCTGTTTGAACTGGCAGCCCCTCTCACCAGGTTGCAATAGTGGTGATGATAGCTGCCAGCTGCAGGGGCAGGAACTGTCACTTTGTAATCTCTGGGTGCAGTGCTGCGCTCTGACGGGTTCTGGTCCCCCGTGGTGGCTGCTGGACCTGGCTGCAGTGCAAACAGCAGCAGCCCTGAACCTGAAGTGCTTGCTGCAGACAAAAGTCTGTGGTCAGCCATGCACAGATGGATCTGGTTGTCCATCTTTGGCCCTGTGGGCTGGTTTTCCCAAAAAGCAGAGCTGCTCTGTGTGCTGGCAGCAAGGGAAGCGATGCCAGCATGTGGCTCCCAGATGGGTGTGTGGATATAGAGGTGCTGCTGGCAGGTCACAGTGTGCCCTGTGTCCTGTGCACTGGAATGTACAGCAGCATGTGTGAGCTGCCTGTGGTAGCATCAGCAGATGGAGTGAGGCTGTGAGTGGGCAAAAATGTCAATGCCAGGACTTCCCTCATGAGTGCAGCAGCTCTACCCCTTTCTCCTCCAGGATATGCTGGAGCCATCTCACAGCCCTGAGAAGGATCTCCCTGGAAAGGTCTCAATCCAGTGCTTCTTAACTGGACACAGTTTGTGAATTGTTGCCCATCTGGCTACTAAACTGATGGCTTTCTGAGTGCTGGAGGACAATATTTCTCTCCTTTCCAAATCTCTTAATAACTGAAGATTTGGGTGTAAAAGCACTAGCTGCACACAGTTCACTGGAGTTTTTTTCAGTCATAGCTTGGATTTTTTCCCCCCTATGGGCACAGGAACCATTTATAGCCAAGGTGGGCAGTTTGCAACTTATTAATTTCCCCCTTGCATGTGGATTGAAAAGAGACACCATGCCTTTATCAAAAGCCAGGCTAGCACAAAAGCCTATGCAAAATCATCATCAAATCCTATTAGAGGTGGAAAATATCTCTTAGATCATCTCATTCATTTCCCTGCCAATGCTAGACAGTTCCTTAGAGTTAATTTTCTAGCGTCTGCTGCCAACTTCCTGAGTGACTGCAGGTCTGTCATCTTGCCTTTCGGTTGTCACTGTAACTTCCATGCATTTCCATCCATTACCAAATGAGCCTTGTTTCATTCAGTCATTGCCTGTGTTGCTATTTGCTCTGCATTAGGTGTTATCAGTAGTTTCCACTCTGGAGAGCATCACCAGGCCTTGCTTGTGGCTGGGAAAGGCATCCCGATGGAATGGGGCTCGCTGGGTGCTAAGGGAAGCTCGGGAAGCGCCATCCCCTGGGCAGGGCCTCCATCCTCTGCAGCCACAGGCACTGGGGAAATGAAATCTCAAAAGGAGGTTTCTCTCCTGCAGTTGAGGATGTGAGTTCAATGCAAGGAGATTGTCCCCCATAAAGCAAACTTCCCTTCTCCCAAACCCTGCTGGTGCCACCTTTGATAAACTCCCACCCTGAAGTTCTGGACTGGCTGTGACATCCACTCAGCAGGGAAGAAAAATAATAATAATAATAATTCAACACTGAAGCTATTTATAGCATTAAGCAGATGCAGATTTCATCAGGGTTTGTTTCAGAGAAGGAAATGACACCTAGGAGCAGGGTAACCTTACTTGTAACTTCCCGGTAGCGCTGGCGCCCGTGATTGAATTCCCCGGCATGGTGAGGGTCTGGGCAGCCCTGCCAGCGCCGGAAAGGTCAGTCCAGCAACTGTCACCCGGAAAGCATCAAAAGCAGGAGCTGTCGATAGCGACCTGCATTTGCAGAAAATCTGAGGGCTTTCTAATTAACTGAGGATCTCTAAATTAGAGCAAAGCCACTCGACAAGCCCCCTCGTACGCCTTAAGTGTCAGGGCTCAGCTGATCGCTGCATCTAACAAGCGGCTGATTTTTAACAGTAGCTCTGAGACTCAATCAGCTCCTAATGGCTCCGTTTCAAAACGTTTCAGTGCATTTTTCATCTCTTACTCTGGAATTTATGCTCTTTGTTCCCTGCTCAAATATTCTGGCGCTCTTCCTTAATTTCAGGCTTCTGCTTTGCGACAGCTCCTCTGCCCTAACTAGGCAGCTCATTGCCTGCCTTTCCTCGCGTGCAATTCTCTGCCGTGGCCACTTGCTCTGCTTTCTAATCAGTAAGTTTCAGAAATTCCCCCTCTCTCTCCCCCCTGATGTATAGGTAGTGCTGCGGGGTCTGGAATTTCATAATTAGAAGGAAACCCATGTTTAAGCAGGCCCAGTGTAACAGCAACTGAAAAGTGGTTTTATTTCAGCTTTAGGATAGGGAGCCAGTTTGGAAATGCACCTGGTTTTGACTTTCCTCTTGCTGTTGTTCTTCAGTGCCACAGATTTGGGTGGTGGTGCTCCTGATTTACACCAGGGGCCATGAATGAGATTGAACCCTCCTTTCAGTTGCATTCACAGCAGAGTTATAGATTATGCACATTTAAACGGAAGGCTTCGAGCTGCTGGGAAAACGAGGGGGGGATCTTCTCTGACACGTAACTCCTGCCATTGGTAATGAGACCCGTGGATGCATCCTTGGGCAGGCAGCAGGATAAACTCCCGCATAAACAGTGATTGGGAACAGATAAATTCCATTCGGGAAGGTAGAGAGTTAATCAGCAACTCTTAAAGACTCCTCTGCGTATGTTTATGTTCCAACGGCTTACCCATATCTTGGCAATTATTCACATGAAATAGAATATAAATCCCACAGCCTAATTTTTCTTTGAAAAAATTTCCCCAGGTAATCAAATCCTGAAGTGCATCTTCTATTGCAGTGGTTTTATCAGTAAATCAAATTTTTATCATTTATCAGCAAAAGTTAGATTTAAGCATCTTCACTGTAATGTTTGAAAGATGAACATTTGTTTCAGCGGGTACTGTGCCAATCAATAATCTTCCAGCTTGACTCAGCTATCAATTATTGCTGCAATTATTTGTCGAGTTGGATATTTAAAATGTCATCAGAAAGAGATGATTACATATTCCAGAAAGCAAGGCACTGTATAATCAGATGAACTGAATTCAGTTAAATGTAGTGTGGTACTAACCTGTCCTTCAAAGCTGAATTCTGCAGCCACGACTGAAACAACAGCTTTCCGCATTATTGTAAGGAAACGGATCTTAACCTTGGAACGGCGCGTGTTATCGGGGTCGGGTAATACTCGGCGAGAAGAGACCTTGCAAGCCTGGAAATTGAATCAGCCTTACTGACATAAAAGAGGGAGGTGGGGGGTTTTAGTTTTTGTTTTGTTTGGTGGGGTTTTTTAGGGTTGGTTTTTTGGTTTTTGTGGGTTTTTTTTTGGAGGGGGGAGGGCTGGTTTTGTTGGATTTCATCTGCAAATCTATAAATAAGGAAATCCACTCTTTATCTGCCTTTCTGGGAGTTTCAGCTCCTGAGCTCGGAGCGCCAAATTTCCGCATGCCCTTTTTGCATTCCTTGACTTGATGTATGTGTGGTAAATACTCTCTGTGCCCCGAGAATGCAATAAAGCTCTAGCAATTCTTGCAAGTCTTACATCCTTCCAAACTCCAGATATTCTGAGTATTATATCATTTTCAACTTCAAGGATATCTCAGCGATGGAGAGGAGACAGGATAAACCGGAGAAGACCGGACAACTTTACGACACCTTTTGGTCCTATTTGCAAAGCAGGGAGGGGAAAAATATATATATAATTTATTGATTCTACCAATACTTGCTTGTGCAAGTTATGAAACTAAGCGTTGTAGGATCTGGTTCAGCACTTGCTGTGCTTGCAACTCCATGGTGACATTGAACTTGCTCAGGGACAAAATAAACCTTTGCCTTCCTGGCAGATGATTTGCAGGCAGAGGTGTCTTTAGGGGGACCTGCAGTTCCCCTGACCCACTTTGTCAGGATGGTTTGCTGCTGGCTAAATATCATTCATGTGAAAGTGAGAGGAAAGGGAGCCAAAGGAGAAGGTGGGGAAAGAGGACAGTCTGAAGAGGATCAGTTTTGGGAAGGAGATGGTGGAAAAAGGCTTCCAAGGAGTTCCTCAGCCACTGAACTGGCTGAGGGCTGGGGATTTTCGGCTCCACCGACACCCATCCCGAGGCATGGGTGGGGAGCTGGGTGCCATGGGCTGGGGAAGGGGATGTTGCTGGTGTCTGGCTGATGAGAAGGGCCAAGAGGGGCTCTCAGGTACCACCGTATCTCTTCAAGGTGATGGTTTAAATACACGTGGCTTTACAGATGCATCAAATAAAGACACTAAGGTGGGAAAAAATAGCAAAAATTTAGCAAGGATGGCCAGGGATGGCCTTGTGGTGATGGCCCAGCCATGCTCTGGCAGCAGTGTCCCTGCTGGTAAGCAGCAGTGGGAAGGTGCCAGCCCCACTTTCCCCTGGGATGGGGCTCAGCCGTTTGGAAGCACACATCATCTCTCCAGGAGTGCCCCGTGCAGCAGAGCAGCCTCCAGCAAGGTCCTGCAGCACTGATCAGGTCAGCAGGCATTAGCGCTCTTCCTGGGAAAGCAGTGTCCTGGCATTGATCTGGGAGTCTCTGTGTGTAAGAGATCTGGGTGCACGATGTGCATCGCAGATCAGCATCTGCTCACCCTCGCCAGTGCTGGGTGCTGGCTGCACGACTGAGTGGTGCCAAAACTGGGATACAGACAGGGAGAAACACCCCCTGCTGCTCACCAATAGTGGTGGCCCGAGATGTTGGGCCAGAGCATCTCCTTCCTCTCCTTTATAAGAAGCTTTATGAAGTGTGCTCTGCCTTTCCTTCAGATGTTGCCGGCCAGGGAGAAAACGGCAGAAAGGGGAACAATTCATTGCGTAGGTGTATGAGTGAATGAAATTATTTGGAAGCTCTTTGTAGCTGTATAATTACAACACTGCATTTAAAAAGTGAATTATTGACTTGATTGTCCCCAGCAGCCACTGGGTAAATGCATAATTACGGACTGTTGGAGCCAGGTTTGCTAGATAATCAGGTGAGGCTGTGGAAAGGCTTTGGTGCTCTTTTTGTGGCAGGGTTTAGATGAGGCTTAGTCCTTGGTGGGTCCATGTGGACCTTCCAGCAGGGGACATCTGGTGCCAGAATAGATGACTTAGCAGGTGTCACTCCAGTGATGCCACTCCTGTTTAAATCTTTTACAATCTCTATGCCTTTGCTTTGAAGAAGCAGTCAGGGACAGGCATGTGGGGAAGATTGTGCTTCACAGAAAAACAGAATGGTTTGGGCTGAAGGGACCTTAAAGACTATCCAGTTCCAGCCCCTCTGCCATGGGCAGAATCACTTTCCACTAGACCAGGTTGCTCAATGCCCATCTAACCAGACCTTGAACACTGCCAGGAATGGCATCTGGAATGCTGGATACTTCACTAAGGATGTTTTTAGAGATGTGTGATGGTATCAGTGGAGAGTTCCTCCTGCAGGGCTGAAAACACTGCATAGTTCAGCCTTTAGGTCCCAGCACTGATGTTTGTAGTTACTGGAGCTGCTTCCCACGTGGTGCTGAGGGCTGCATCGCCTCTCTTTCTCCACCCCATAGCATTAATGTATAGGGCGCATGTGTGCACATGATCAGGTCATCTTTGCTTGAGGGCTTTCATCTAAACTCACTCAGAGCTGAATTGCAAGCACAGCATTGTTTTCCCTTGACAGGTTTCTTCTGTTCCTCGCTAATCAAGGCGCGACAGATTTCCACCCCCCTTAGGTTTTAAAAAAGCACAAAATCAGTTGCAGGCTGATTCCTTACTTGCCAAGTTGGAGCTCAAAGCAGGTTTTCTTGGTGGCCAAATCGTCATCGCCTTGAAAATGGTGACAGACGCTGAGGTCAGGCCATGGGACCCCAGCACCCCATGGAGGATCCGACAAACCATGTGTTTTGTTGCTTGTTGCTAATGAAGTATTTTTTTGGGGGTGGGAATAGTAAGTGTGTGGACTTTGTTTCTGGTTAGAAGAATGAGTAATGTTGAGGCTACAGCGAAATTGGTTACCCATGAAATACCCATTTCTTCTCCAGGCAAGAACTGGTCTCCCTGGTCCCACCCCTTCCCACCCTGTTTTTCCTCAGGCCCAAAAAACTTCTGCTTTGTGGAAACTTGAGCAGTGCTGTAAAACCCAGGGAAAGTTTGGCTTTGAGAGAAAACTGGGAATTCTTGAAGTTCCTAACTCCAGTCTAAATCTTTGACTGGCAAAGCAATGCCAGCTGCTGTTATATTATTGCTGGGGCTTGGGTTTGTTTTAGAAGTTTGAGGAGTCACGGCATTAATGTTTTGGCCTGGTTCTTCCTTAAAGAGGGTTTTTAAAAGAAGGTGTAATGAAAAAATGGTGTTATACTTGGTTTGGAAAGTGTTTCCTCAGTTTTATTAATATGATTTCAGGAAGCCTGAGCTTGCAGGCAGAACAATAATTTTCAGGAATATAAATATCAATATCGATGTATCAGTCTCAGTATTGAATATCAGTTTTGGGAATGCCTTTTATCAATGGGTTACAGTAAAGACAATCAGATAGAGATGGCAGATGGGGCACTGAGAGTCCTGCAAAGCAAAATTTCTTCTAGATTTTTTGATGTTTTCATGACCAAGCTGGTCCTAAGGCTCTCTACCAGGCCTTTGTATAAACAGCGTGGACTGGGTTTGCAGAATTTTATTTTCAAAGGCAGAACAGCCATGGTATTTCCTGTTGTACAAGCAATACTACATCACTTCCTTCAGATTTTTGGTGATATTTCCCTTTTTCAGTGTTTCTGAATTTGGTTCCTCTCATGATAAAGAGAAAAGGTTAGAGAGGAAGTACTCTGTTATACACAAATGCAGCTATTGCTGTTATTTAGTATTATTCCAGTTATTGTGAGAGCAGCAGTGACAGTGCTGATGCTTCCAGTGCCAACAGCTACTTAGGACCAGTTAAAGATGGACCAGGTCAATCATGTGCCTTTGCCAATCCAGAGGATCAGGAGGAGGAATTAGTGGAAGAAGGAAAAAATAGGTTTGGACAGTTACAGTTTCCCTTGTGAACCGATGCTACCAGGAAAAGGTGAGTCATGCCAGAGCAGCTCTTCCTTACCAAGGGAGAAGTGGCTGCTGCAGGAATGGAGCAGGACCCGCTTATCTCCCGGCCCTGAGACGCTTCCTGTGTCCCAACTGTTTCACTTCACTGGTTGAAAGAAATTTCAACAGTATGGATTTCCAAAAGAGAGAGAGAGAGAGGAGGAAAAAAACAAAAAAAAGATATTTGACAAGCCAGATGGAGAACTGAATCAAGTACAAGTGGTAACAATTAACTCAATTTTTTTCCTTCCCCCCTTTAAATACCATAACAACTCTGAATTTATCAGTCCAAAAATCAAGCAGTCAGTTGACATTAAAGCTGAATAAAGAAGTTCCTGGGTTTGGCTCAGGCTGTTCCTCCCACGATTGTTTGGTGGTGAGCAGAAGAGAGGGGGATGCTTTAACTTCTGTCCTTGCTGTTTGATAGAGGAAGGTGTTTATGTGCCCTGTAGGTGCAGATAGCCTGGTAAAGGCGCCTTGGCTTCGCTTACACGTGTGGGTGTCTTGGGAAGGTGAGGGAGAGCACAGAGGCAAAGCCACCAAGGCCTGTGGTGCTGGTTTGTGGAGGGATGCTGCCGAGAACGGGGGCTGGGCTGTCCAGGCAGCAAGGGCCACATCCAGGTCTGCCTGGAGATTTCTCTGGCACAGGGATTTCTCTGAGGGAGTAAATCTGCAGCTGTGAATGAAATCCTTGCGCACACCATTGGCACACGCGCAGCCACTGCTTACCCTGCTGGTTTGTTTGAGAAAACACTGGGAAAACTGGGGTGCCTCTAATGCTCCGTGTTTGTGTGCAGCTCGTGCAATGCCCTGGGGTAAAACACACCTTGTGTTTAATATCCTGCCCCTTAAGCAGGGGCTCCTTCCCCAAACAGCATCCCGTGCCATGGGCCTGGTTAGGTGCACTCAGAGGATGCTGTGTGTGCTATGTCCAGTGAGCAGCTTTCCTGGATCCAGCCCTGACTTTTGAGAAACTAAGGAAGCTCTTCCAAAGCACATTGGCACAAGCATGCATATTATTCCATTACTCACTTGGCAATGCCTGAACTTGTATGCCTAGCTCCAGAAAGGCTTTTTTTTAGTTGGGTTTTTTTTCCCCTCCCAGCAGTGGCATCTAGCTGACAGCTTCTCCTCCCAGCTGGTCTTCTCCCCAGCATCTTGTCTGGCTTTGCTGCTGGTGGCTGTGGAGATGGCTGTGGTTCTTGCTCGGAGCCAGCTCTATTGTGCCTGGAGGTGTTGGCTTGCTCCAACTCGGACTCGTAGCGTGCCGGGTGTATCTGTGAGCACAGTACAGAAGCTCCAGCTTTTCCTTAATATAAAAAAAGCCCCTTAATGCTGAAAGCAGCCATCTCTTCATATTTTACTGAGTAATTGTGCCAACCGCCCTTAAAGGCACTCAAATGCCAATATCCATCCCGCTCATTTGTTAACATTTTGCGGATCAGAAGCTAAATCTGTCACTCGTGTGTCACCGGTTAAGTCACTTCTTCTGGGGGCATGGCAGGCAAGAGCTGTTCTTCTGCGTTTTTGTTGGTTTTTGTTTTTTTTTTTTTCTTTTTTTAAGCAGAAGCCAATAACTCAAGAACCACTGGACATTTGTGCTGTAGTGAAATACTTTGCCTCATCACTGGTCTTTAGCCATCTGGGATGTAGAGAAGGAATAAAACTGAAATGATGGTTGATGCTTCACTGAGTGAGGCCAGTCAGGTATCATCTTGGCCCCCGGGTTTGTCTTTGGGTCATGGTATCCCCATGTAATTCTCCTAAAGGGGTAATTTCCAAAGTAGAAGGAAAATGAGCAGTAAAATTGACTGGGAGGAAAAATGTACACAAAAAAATGTGAATGGTAATTGGAAGCTATTTGTAAAGAGTTGATGAGAGCTGTCCAGGAAGGAGAGGGCAACTTTGGCCCCAGTCCAAAACCCACTTCACTCGCTTCAGTGGTGAGATGAGAACAGCAATTAGATATTAAAAAAATCAATATGTAACAATTAAAAAAATGGAAAATGGATAGCAATCAATTGCAATGAGAAACCATGGTGGGTAGAGAATGCGTCAGGAGAGCTGAAGATGCCAAGGAAAACTTGTGCCTGGCACCAATGGGGAGACGAGGAGAAGAGACAGAGCTTCTCAGGATTCTGAAGAAGAAGGAAGGGATAAATGGAAGAAGCAATAAGGTAGAAATTTTTGATAAATATTTCTGCTGTAGACCTGGAGAGCAGCCATGTTATGTTTCTGTATCATAGGTGGTGGGTGATGATGTTTTTTTCTCGTTCATTGGTTGCCAGGGAGGGTTCTATGAGCAGAGAGACAAAATACTTCTCCTTCAATGGAGAAAAATATTTTTAAATAAAAAGGCCCTGAAAAGTTGCACCCAAGGAACCCCGAAGAGTTGACATGTGATGCTTTACAAAAGCTTATGAACTGGGAAAATGCTGTCAAGAGTTGGCCAGGGTAACACAGGAGAGTTGGCAACACTTCGCTTTTCTCGGCAAAATAACGGAAGAACCAACATAAGATTAAATTGATAAAGAATTAAGGATAGAAATATAATTTGTGCCACTCAGCCTAGATTTATGGAATATGGATCTTGTCAAATAAACCTGATTTCATTCTTCTAGATGACAACTTTATTTGATAAATGTAGATGGAATAGACTGCACAGTGCTGTGACATTGTACATGAGAAGACAGAGCACAGGTGGTACTGCTAGCACAGGTGATGCAGTGCTGGCCAGCAGATTTGGGCATGTGAGGCTTAAGCTGGAGAGTTCAGCAGGTGCTGGGGGGCCTCAGTGGTGCGTAGTGCCTTGTTGGTGATTCAGAAATTATTATGCAATTCTGGTTGATTGGCATTGTGGGTAAAGCAAAGGAGGGTGCAGAGCAAGAGGGGCAGGTTAATGGGGTGGTCTGGAAAGACTGTCAGAAAGGACATGTTGAGAAGACATCCAGCCTCGTGGTCCTTGGCTGGCAGAGTGGAATCGGGGCTGTGCTTATAGAGCTGAATGCAGTATCCTGGAAGGCTTCAGCTCTGTGGGAAGCTGAGAGGAATATCAGGTCTTTCCCAGCGTAATGACAAGGGTTGGGCTGGTCCTTGAGTAGTGGAGGGGTGGCCTCAGGATGGAAAAATAACTGGATTTTGAAGTGTGCCTCAATCTCATGAACAACACCTTGGGGTGTGTGTGTGAGGAGCTTATTGTGTATCAAGAGCTTTTCAGTGTTTCAACCCCCAAAAAACGTCAAAATATAAAGAGAAGAGGTCGAGGTTGGAGCTAGAGAAGATCAGGTGGATCCCAGTACCCATCTGTGAGTGTGGCTGGCTGTGGGAACTGACTGATGGCAAGCAGTGAGTGCTCTCCTTGTCTGCTGAACTGGTTTGGATAGATTTCACTGGGATTTTGTGCTCTGCCCTACATTTTGCAGGAGTGGAGGGGGTCATGCTTTACTGAAAGACACTGTGTTGGTCAGAGTGATATGTACCACAGGGGAGGTCAAAGGGTGAGAGCTGGGGGTCCCTTTCAGCCTCAAATTCCTGAACTGAGAAGTAGCCAAGGATGTGAGATCCAGCCCTGCTGCTGGTGGCCAAGGAGGGCTGGTTCAGTCGTGACTCCTGACTTGGAAATCAGCTGAAAGCCCCAGTGGCATCACAATGGATGACACATCCCATCACATTGTCCTGGTGGATGGTGAGGCACAAAGAGCCCTATGGGATCTTCTCCAGCTCTGTCCTTGGGCCAGCACCAGCTTCTGGACAGCTTCTCCGTGCTGTAAGACCCACCTCGCTTGCTTGTGGTCATGCCCAGATGTGTTGTCTGGGAAGGCTGTGTGGACACAGGGGCTGGCCCACGCAGTAAGGAGACATCACTGGGTATAGATAGCCTTTGGCTCTGACTCTTGAGGAGACCCAAATGGTGTCCCAAAAAACCCATGGTGGTGGTGGAATGGGAGGGAGCAAGGGGAAGGACAAGTCCCTTCCAAACCCAGGGATTGCCACGGTGGTCTAGGGACCCGTCGTGCATTAGTGCCATAATTTTTGCAGTTTGGCAAGGCTGCATCAGACTGGAATGTATCTCTAGGTGGTGATATGGTCAGTCAATAGCCTTCATAATTAATCAACCACTAATAGACAAATTAGAAATCATGTCTCTTCAGAGCAGGAGGTGGAGACAAATGGTTGGTGGGTTTTAACTATTTCGCTCCTTTGTTTTATTGCCTGGTTTTTTCGTTG
This sequence comes from Aegithalos caudatus, assembly GCA_013389925.1. Classification (NCBI taxonomy): domain Eukaryota; kingdom Metazoa; phylum Chordata; class Aves; order Passeriformes; family Aegithalidae; genus Aegithalos; species Aegithalos caudatus. The sequence goes on along the minus strand of WEIU01001089.1, from coordinate 831,839 downwards.
CTCTCTTCAAAATGGTGGGTTGTTCAGGGCAGTTTTGTACATAAACATGATTTTAAATGTAAATTATTGTCTTGATTACCAATCATGGACAGTGAATTGGAAACTTGTTTTTGAGGCAAGCGCATGAAGAATAATCTTACGTTTTACACTCCACTAAGTCAATGTAGCCCTAATTTTGCCACGCAGGAAATCAATTCCAGTCTTTATAACAGTCGAAGATGTTATGAACAAAGTAATTTTGCAAATTATGGCAAGTAACACATTTATTGATGACTGTAGCTTAGGAATTTAGAATTTGTGAGCACTGTAATATAATAAGGCTGCACTGGCAGGAACTGAGTGAAATACAGATTATACGGTGAAACTGTAATGCATCATTTGCTATTAGTGGACTGGTAATAATTACCAGTTTCAAAGCAGCTTTTTCCATGTAATCTTTAGTCTCAGTCGTAACAGCCCTTCTCATTGACATTATGATTACACGAGCTGCCCTTATGATCTAGAATATCTAGTTGATGGGAATACTAAAATGTGGTAGCAAACGCTCGATGTTGTATCCTCATTATAAGATAAAATGCTATTTTCTCTGACCTGATCTATAAGGTAGAGAGGCGAGGTAGTGTTCCGTTGTTAGCTCCTACTGTGGTGTTAAAAACTTCCACTTCATTATGGTGAAGGAAGATAATTTTTTTTCCCCCCAAGCTCACAAATGAGCATATGAATGTGAAAGTCCAATTGAATTTCCCTCTAATTTCAGCAGATTTAAGTATTTATCTGTGCTTACATGCCTGGCACATACTAAACACAACAGTGCATTTTATTCCAATGCAGGCTTCAGGATGAAACATTAAATATTATTCCAAGGGCTTTTAAAGTGATTAAAGTGTTAAATGCTTGCTGTAGATGATTGAGGCTCTTTGCTTGCCTGATTCAGCTTCTCAGGCCAAACGTAGAATAGCGGCGGAGCCGGGAGGCAGGGAGGGAAGCTAGGATGGAGCAGTACAGCCACTGCTGGATCTCATAGGATCATGGAATGGTTTGGGTTGAAAGGGACTGGTTTTGTCCTGTATCCTCAGATCATTGAGGAGGAAAATGCCCATATGACACTTTTCCTCCCCTCCTCCCTTGTGAGATGGGAAATAAGATGGGTGCAGATCAGTGATGTTCCCTTTCCTAATTTACCTTATTTATTTTCTTTTAATTTTAATTTTCTTTTTCTTTGTATTAGGCAAATAGGGGAAATCTAATGAGGGCAACTCTCAGTGCAGCCTGTTTACCCAAGAGCAGATTCCTTGGGATGTAAACATTGGGTCAGGGCGGGAATATCTGGTGAAGGCCAGTACCACCCCAAGAGCTGATGCCCTTGGAGGGTTTCTGGTTTATATCTATGGTTTAGCAGACCTCAATGTTATTTTTATTTGTTAAAATTTCACTAAATAACATCTCAGTGAGAACTGCTGAACAAGGCTGGAAATGAATTTATATCCTTCTCTTAGCTCCAGCTTTGGTTTACCAGCATTTAGCAAAAAGCATCCATATGGGGGTGGAAGTGAATTATTCGCAAAATCCCAGTAATCAATAAAGGCACACTCACCTTCACCATATCTCACGCCACTCTTCCCTTGCAGGCGGCTCTCAAAAAGTTATTCATCCCCCTTGTTTTGCCATATATTAGAAGGGGCTGCTTTCTGCTGTCATTATTAGCCGGCTTTTTGTTTAGTTATTTATTAGTTGGTTGCTCTTTTATAATGTCCGTGTTATCTCCAAAAATAAATTATCATGAAATAGAGTTAGCTCACTACTTGCCAAAGTGGCATTTACCATCCTCAGCTTCTTTTCAGCGCGAGAGAAATAATGCGGCTCCGGCAGGGCGCTCGGCCAGGCCTCCTGGCCACCCTCCAGCTCTTTCCCTGGCGGAGCTGCTGCTCTCTCTGTCTTCGCCTTTCCCTGTCCCATGCTTGATTTTTTTTTTTTTTTTTCTTCCCCTTTTTATTTCGTTCCTTGCCCCAGAGGTGAATCTCTGCTAAGGAGCAGAAATTGGTTCTTAATTTTTTACATATTGTTAGTCTCAAAATAAGGAAGAGACTAAAAACGTTTTGATGCCCAGCTTGGTGGCAATTGCGATGCTTTGAACTGATCTGTGTGGAATGCTTTTCAGAAGGGGATTTCTATATTTTGTATTTATTTACTATTTATTTATTTACATATTTATTTACCAACACTCTAAATGCCTGCAGCCTCTTGCAGCATAAAGTGTGCTGAGTTGGAGCAGGCATTGATTGACTTTAACATCTCTTGCTTTTCTTGGGTCATCTTATTCTGTGGTTACCCAGCATGGTTCAGTTTTGAACCCAGAGCTGGGCATGGTGGGAGGAGGTGGATGCGCTTGGTGTGGGTTTGGATTTCCCCACTGTGTCCCTCAGTTTTCCCCATACATGTCCCCTGCCTATCCCTCAGCTGGGATGTTCCTTCCCCAGCTCCCAGATAAGTGTCCCAGAGGAGGAGAGGAGGTTAGGTGGGGAGGTGAGCGCTCGCCCGCCGCTGGATGGCCGGAAATTGACGCTGCTTGTTGTGTTATTTTGCAGGTAAAGATGAGCCCAGCAGCTACACGTGTACGACTTGTAAACAGCCTTTCAACAGCGCCTGGTTCCTCTTGCAGCACGCACAGAACACGCACGGCTTACGGATCTACCTAGAAAGCGAGCATGGCAGCCCCCTGACGCCACGGGTTGGTATCCCAACAGGACTAGGTGCAGAGTGCCCTTCCCAGCCACCTCTCCACGGGATTCACATTGCAGACAATAACCCTTTTAACCTGCTCAGAATACCCGGCTCGGTCTCGAGGGAGGCGTCAGGGCTGGGAGAAGGGCGTTTCCCACCCACGCCGCCCCTCTTTAGCCCTCCCCCGAGGCACCATTTGGATCCGCATCGCATTGAGCGCCTGGGTGCGGAAGAAATGGCTCTGGCCACCCATCACCCTAGTGCCTTTGACAGGGTGCTGCGACTGAACCCCATGGCGATGGAGCCCCCCGCTATGGATTTCTCCCGGAGGCTGCGGGAGCTGGCCGGCAACACCTCCAGCCCACCCTTGTCCCCGAGCCGGCCCAGCCCTATGCAAAGGTTGCTGCAGCCCTTCCAGCCCGGCAGCAAGCCCCCGTTCCTGGCCACGCCACCCCTTCCTCCTCTGCAGTCTGCTCCTCCTCCCTCCCAGCCCCCCATGAAGTCCAAGTCCTGCGAGTTCTGTGGGAAGACATTCAAGTTTCAGAGCAACCTGGTGGTCCACCGCCGGAGCCACACAGGGGAGAAGCCCTACAAGTGCAACCTCTGCGACCACGCCTGCACGCAGGCCAGCAAGCTGAAGCGCCACATGAAGACCCACATGCACAAGTCCTCCCCCATGACAGTGAAGTCAGATGACGGGCTCTCCACTGCCAGCTCCCCTGAGCCGGGCACCAGCGACCTGGTGGGCAGCGCCAGCAGCGCCCTCAAGTCCGTGGTGGCCAAGTTCAAGAGCGAGAATGACCCCAACATGATCCCTGAGAATGGGGATGAGGAAGAAGAGGAGGAGGAGGAGGAAGAGGAGGAGGAGGAGGAGGAAGAGGAGGAGGACTTGAATGAGAGCGACAGGCCGGACTATGGCTTTGGGATGAGCCTGGAGGCGGCCCGTCACCACGAGAACAATTCGCGGGCTGGCGAGGAGGGCCGGGCGATGCCGGACGTCATGCAGGGCATGGTCTTGAGCTCCATGCAGCACTTCAGCGAGGCCTTCCACCAGGTCCTGGGGGAGAAACACAAGCGGGGCCACCTCCCCGAGCCTGAGGTGCACAGGGACACTTGCGACGAAGACTCGGTGGCCGGCGAGTCCGACCGCATTGACGAGGGGGCCGTCAATGGCCGGGGCTGCTCCCCGGGGGAGTCTGCCTCGGGAGGCCTGTCCAAAAAGCTGCTGCTGGGTAGCCCCAGCTCCCTGAGCCCCTTCTCCAAACGCATCAAGCTGGAGAAGGAGTTCGACCTGCCGGCCGCCGCCATGCCCAACACCGAGAACGTTTACTCCCAGTGGCTGGCGGGCTATGCCGCCTCCCGGCAGCTGAAGGACCCCTTCCTCAGCTTCGGCGACTCCCGACAATCGCCCTTCGCCTCCTCCTCCGAGCACTCCTCGGAGAACGGCAGCCTGCGCTTCTCCACGCCGCCGGGCGAGCTGGACGGAGGGATCTCAGGCCGCAGCGGCACGGGAAGCGGAGGGAGNAACCCATCCCGCATCCCCGTAGAGGTTTTCTAGTCCCTTGTGATGGAAGTCATGGAAGCTAAGGATATTTGGAAAGTGCTTGTCACCAGCACACCCTGTTTATTTTCTTTTTGTTCTCACCGTTTGAATGCATGATCTGTATCGGGGCAATACTATTGCATTTTACGCAAACTTTGAGCCTTTCTCTTGTGCAATAATTTACATGTTGTGTATGTTGGGGTTTTTTTGTTTTGGGTTGTTTTTTATTTTGGTTGGTTGGTTTNCCCATGAAGTCCAAGTCCTGCGAGTTCTGTGGGAAGACATTCAAGTTTCAGAGCAACCTGGTGGTCCACCGCCGGAGCCACACAGGGGAGAAGCCCTACAAGTGCAACCTCTGCGACCACGCCTGCACGCAGGCCAGCAAGCTGAAGCGCCACATGAAGACCCACATGCACAAGTCCTCCCCCATGACAGTGAAGTCAGATGACGGGCTCTCCACTGCCAGCTCCCCTGAGCCGGGCACCAGCGACCTGGTGGGCAGCGCCAGCAGCGCCCTCAAGTCCGTGGTGGCCAAGTTCAAGAGCGAGAATGACCCCAACATGATCCCTGAGAATGGGGATGAGGAAGAAGAGGAGGAGGAGGAGGAAGAGGAGGAGGAGGAGGAGGAAGAGGAGGAGGACTTGAATGAGAGCGACAGGCCGGACTATGGCTTTGGGATGAGCCTGGAGGCGGCCCGTCACCACGAGAACAATTCGCGGGCTGGCGAGGAGGGCCGGGCGATGCCGGACGTCATGCAGGGCATGGTCTTGAGCTCCATGCAGCACTTCAGCGAGGCCTTCCACCAGGTCCTGGGGGAGAAACACAAGCGGGGCCACCTCCCCGAGCCTGAGGTGCACAGGGACACTTGCGACGAAGACTCGGTGGCCGGCGAGTCCGACCGCATTGACGAGGGGGCCGTCAATGGCCGGGGCTGCTCCCCGGGGGAGTCTGCCTCGGGAGGCCTGTCCAAAAAGCTGCTGCTGGGTAGCCCCAGCTCCCTGAGCCCCTTCTCCAAACGCATCAAGCTGGAGAAGGAGTTCGACCTGCCGGCCGCCGCCATGCCCAACACCGAGAACGTTTACTCCCAGTGGCTGGCGGGCTATGCCGCCTCCCGGCAGCTGAAGGACCCCTTCCTCAGCTTCGGCGACTCCCGACAATCGCCCTTCGCCTCCTCCTCCGAGCACTCCTCGGAGAACGGCAGCCTGCGCTTCTCCACGCCGCCGGGCGAGCTGGACGGAGGGATCTCAGGCCGCAGCGGCACGGGAAGCGGAGGGAGCACCCCCCATATTAGTGGCCCGGGCCCTGGCAGGCCCAGCTCAAAAGAGGGCAGACGCAGCGACACTTGTGAGTACTGTGGGAAGGTCTTCAAGAACTGTAGTAATCTCACCGTCCACAGACGGAGCCACACGGGCGAGAGGCCGTATAAGTGTGAGCTTTGCAACTACGCCTGCGCCCAGAGTAGCAAGCTCACCCGGCACATGAAAACACACGGGCAGGTGGGAAAGGACGTTTACAAATGCGAGATTTGTAAGATGCCTTTTAGCGTGTACAGTACCCTGGAGAAACACATGAAAAAATGGCACAGTGATCGAGTCTTGAATAACGAGATAANGTTTTTTTTTTTAAATTTTTGGATTAGACAGCATGTATGGTATGTTATGGCTGTTTTTAAATTGTCCCTGATTAGTTGCTGAGCAAACACGTCGCTGTTTCCAATTCCGTTCGGGAAAAAAATAACAAAAAAGGAAAAGGAAAAAAAAAAAGAGGAAAAAAGAGGAGAGGAGGAGGAGGAGGGAAAAAAAAAAGAAAAAAAAGTGAAACAAAACCAAACCCGAGAGCAAACAAAACCGACCATGCTGCATACATCCTGTAATACATATCATGTACAGTTTTGTTTTGTGACGTGCAAAGGAAATCTTGCTGTGGGTGACCCTCTGCGGACAGGACCGATAGCACCGAAGAAACATTGTGTTAGCCTAGATTGCTGTCTTAAACCAATAAACCCACAATTGGAGACACAGTTCCCCTTGGGAACATTAAAAAAGGCCTTTAATTGGGAATAACAGACCGCCACCAGTCAGGAAGAGGTAGATTTCTCTTAGCATTTGATTTCAAACACATCCACCCACCCACACACACACCTTGATAATAATAATAATAATAATAAATAATCCGAGTGCCTTGGATCTGTCGCGGCCGATGCCGATGGCTCCTTTCTGCTCGTCCTCCACGCGTAGCTCGTCACCACCTCGGCCGCGCTGGGAGCCGCCTCGTGCCCCTCACAACGCCGGCCACCTAGGAACGAAGAGGGAAGAGGAAACTAAGGAAGAGAAAGAAATGACCCGCTCAGTCCTAGTTAATCATCATTCTCCTCTGCCTTTTATTATTATTATCATTAATTATTATTATTACTATTATTTTTTTAAAACTGATCATACCAGTCTAAAAACCTGCTTGGCTCGTGGAGAGAGCTTAAAACGAGATGTAGAACCTTCCCCCCTCCCGCCCTGCCCCAAACTTTTATTCCCCCTCCCCATCGATGATTAAATAGAATGTGAAACGCACAGAGGCCCTTCAACACCATTAAACACACAATAAAGGAAATCCGTTTTATGAAGATATTTACTTTTAATAATATCTCTTATTGATTCTGGCACCAAAACAAATAAATCCGGAGCCACTTGGTTGTCAAGCTGACAATCAAATTATAAACTTTAAGACCTCGTGTATACCGTATGAAAAATAAAATAAAGACTGGCAATAATATTTTACCGACTGTAACAGATAGAGGAGCAAAAAAATAAATAAATTGTGATTTATTAGCACAATGTGGTACTCTTTGCCATTTAAAACTAGAACAGGTGTATAAGCTAATATGAACACGGTGATTAACTATGAACTCTTTAAGACTTGCCTTTAATGTGATGCTTTGGAAGAAGTAACAGAAAATAAAAAAAAAAAAAAGAGGAAAAAAAGCAAAAGAGTAGCAGTATCTGTCTGTGCTCCCTAAAAGTTGTCCTTCATTTTTTTTTTTCCCATCCTCTGTGTGCTATTTGTGTTGACGTGGAAGAGGATTCCTTGTTTTATTCCTAAGCTAGCACCTGCCCCGGTTGGTGTTCAAATAGCACTTGACTCTGCCTGTGATGTCTGTATCTTTTCTTTAATCAAAGGTACAGAGGTTGAGTATAAAATAAGACTGCTCAGATAGGACAATTAAGTGCACTGTACAATTTTCCCAGTTTACAGGTCTATACTTTAAGGGAAAAGTTGCAAGAATGCTGAAAAGAAAAAAAAAAAAATTTAAAAAATAAAAATTCAACACGCATTGATGAGCATAAAAAAAAAAAACCAACAAAAACAAACCCACAAAACCCCACAAACTTTGCCAGCCATTTACTTGACTAATGAGCTTATCTTCTCGGACGCGACATTACAGCGCTGTGAATGGAAACAGACTCTACACTCACGTAAAATGAATGATTGCTTTCACTCCTACAGTGCGAGGATTTTTTTTTTTTTGTACAAAAAAAAGATTAAAAAACAAACACCACAAAATCTTTTTTTAAATATAAATGTTAAGAAAATTTTTTTAAGGAAGAAAAAGAAAAAAAAAATCACAACACTTCATTATGTTTAGGGGGAAACTGTATTTTAGGGTTCATTGTCTTGGTGGTGTACAAGACTTGTTACTCATTTTAAAATGGTAGTGGAAATTCTATGCCTTGGATATACACAGCTCTTCAGGTTGTATAAAAACATGCATTGGGGAAAGGTTTTAAGATTATATAGTACTTAAATATAGGAAAATGCACACTCATGTTGATTCCTATGCTAAAACACATTTATGGTCTCTTTTTTCTGTATTTCTAGAATGGTATTTGAATTAAATGTTCATCTAGTGTAGGCACTATAGTATTTATATTGAAGCTTGTATTTTTAACTGTTGCTTGTTCTCTCAAAAGGTATCGATGTACCTTTTTTGGTAGTGGAAAAACAAAAAAAAACCACAGGCTGCCACAGTATATTTTTTTAATTTGGCAGGATAATATAGTGCAAATTATTTGTATGTTTCAAAAAAAAGAAAAAAGACAAAAAGACAAAAAAAGGTGTGACATTGTACAGGTCCGAGGCCATATAATGGCCCTTTGGGGGAAACCTGTTCCGATGTCATGCTGCTGGCCGTCACAGAGGGGTGTACATATCTTTTTTCGTTCTTTTTTCCTGCTGCCATACTGTATGCAGTACTGCAAGCTAATAACGTTGGTTTGTTATGTAGTGTGCTTTATGTCCCTTTCCTTCTATCACCCGACATTCCAGCATCTTAACTTCATATGCAGTAAAAGAAAGAAAGAAAAGAAAGAAAAGAAAGAAAGAAAAAAAAGCTAAAAAAAAAGAAAAAAAGAAAAAAAAAAAAGAAAAAACCGTTTTGCAGTTTTTTTCATTGCCAAAAACTAAATGGTGCTTTATATTTAGATTGGAAAGAATTTCATATGCAAAGCATATTAAAGAGAAAGCCCGCTTGAGTCAATACTTTTTTGTAAATGGCAATGCAGAATATTTTGTTATTGGCCTTTTCTATTCCTGTAATGAAAGCTGTTTGTCGTAACTTGAAATTTTATCTTTTACTATGGGAGTCACTATTTATTATTGCTTATGTGCTCTGTTCAAAACAGAGGCACTTAATTTGATCTTTTATTTTTCTTTGGGGTTTTTTGGGGGGGGGAATTTTTTTTAATTTTTTTTTTTTTTTTTTTTTTTTTTTCTTTTTTTTTAATTTTTATTATTTGGATGACCAAAGGTCATTACAACCTGGCTTTTTATTGTATTTGTTTCTGGTCTTTGTTAAGTTCTATTGGAAAAACCACTGTCTGTGTTTTTTTGGCAGTTGTCTGCATTATCCTGTTCATACACCCATTTTGTCCCTTTATTGAAAAAATAAAAAAAAAACCTTAAAGTACACAGTGTCAGCTTCTGGTGTCCTCATTTGACACATGCTGTAGGTGGCTTCCAGCAGCAGGCTGTAGGGGAAGGTCCCACGCAGGGGAGTTTTGGGGGGCCCGCTCCATTCCCCAGGGAGCGCCCGCCACCCAGCTTGGCCTTAAATCAGCCCCTTCTGCTCAGGAAGAGGATTTTTGGGAAGGAGTTCACTTTCCGGCCAGTGGAAGGTATTTGCAGTCTGCACCTGTAGCTTTGGGATTTTTCCCCCCTCTAGATCAGGAGTGAGCCCCTCACCGCGATAGCCTGCGGCACCCCCGGCCTTCACTCGGTCTGCGGCAGGGACTTCCCTCCCCGTTGGGCAGATCTGTGGCAGAAGAGGTGAGCGAACCAACAGCTCTGCAGCGTCCCAGCACTCCCCCATCCCCGGCTGCTTTTGGGAACAGGGGTCCCACTGGCACGCGTGGGCGTGTGGGCAGGAGCTGATTTCTCTCAGGGGGCTGAGGTCTCTCGCCGTGGCTCTGGGATCACACTGACCCCAGCCCAAAGCTTCCAGCCCCACTCCCAGCTGGACCTGGGAGCGACGCTTTCTCCCGGGCTTTGATTTGATTTATTTTTTTTTTTTTTTGTGGGAATTGCAGGTTTCTGTGCGTTGTCTCTAAAGTCTGGAGTTCAGGTCCCCCCTGTCTCCCCCTTAGGGGTCTGTATATGTTGTCAGTTTGACAAATACTGCATGTTGCAGCATCTCTTTACTTTATTAAAGCACATTCCGCTGTGATACTGTCTCTTGCTGTTCCTAGTGTAATGGATTTAATACTTTTCTTTTTTTTTTTTTTTTTTTTTTTAAATTTCTGTAAAACCTTCCAGTTGTTCTGTCGTCTTCTTGTGATGGCATCGTTTGTTGCCTGTATTTTGCCTAGCGCCTTCTGAAGGGGAAGTTTGGAATTTTAAAAAAAGACAGAAATACCTATCTAAAGAAAAAAAATTATTCCTTTTCTAAGAGAGGTTTGAAAAGAATGTAGCAAAGCTCCATTTTAATCGTGGAAGAGAAGGGATGAAGATTTTGTTGTCTGGGCTGGATGAGAGGAGGAGGGCTGGAAAGGTGCCGGCAGTGCCCCTGAGCTGAGCTCCCCTTCAGCAGGCTCGTACCCACGGGCTGCAGCTGGAGTTGTGCCAGAGGGATCCCTAGAACAGCCCAGGGGAGGCAGAGTCCCGCCCCTGCGTGAGGAGCGTGAGGTGGCAGGCATGGACACTGGCTGTTCCCGGGAGGGCTGATGTCCGCAGGAATGTGCTTTGCAGCTGCCTTGATGACACATCTTTTGATCCCATGCCATGAAATACCTGTACAGAGTCCGGTCTCCCACCCCGTCACTATTTTTATTGCTGATTGTTGAGACCACGGTGGAGGTGTTTTCTGGAGGATTGGGGGTTAGCTGTGCCCGGGATCAAGGGTAGCCTGGCTGTCTTTCAGAGCGGGTGCTGTACCCTGGGTCCGTCCTGTGGTGGTCGTCGTCCCCACTACCTTTCCCTATACTGTGTTTTACTTATGAAATAATCATATATAGAAGGACATAGACGGGCATCGGCATATATCCATATACAGGCATCACTAGGTAGACCTGTGCTGCTGCAAGATTACCCAGTGGAAAGCAAACGATTGCCTTCTTTATTAAGTGGCACAGTGATGCGTGTGATTCACAGGTTTCCCAGAGCTAAATTTTCCAGGTTTCTCAGAGCTGAACGAGCCCAGCGGGCGCTGCGTGGCACACAAGGCAGGGGCGGTGGTTTGGAGGAAGGAGCTGCGGGAGAAGCGGCTCCTGCTGTAGGAGGAGTTTTCTGAACACCGGCTGGCGAGGGCGTAGCTTGCGAGTGGCAACGTGCTGTCACCCCGGCATCAGAGCAGATGCTCACGAACGTGGTGTCTTTCTGCCAGGGGCAATAAGTTAATGGTGTGATGAATCCACTGAAGTTTGTTGGGTTGGGGCAGCTCTCGAGCTGCTTTGGCATCCTGTGCACGCGTGACCTGCGCTCCTCAGAAATTTCCCTGTTTCTGTGCAAAAATATCGCTCTAGGAATAAGTGGCATTTGGGTAACAGCGTCTCTATTGTTAAAATCTCAAGCTCTGTCAACTTTTGAGGAGGAACATGTGTTTATGGCATAGACCCTTTAGTGTCTAATCTCCTCCAAATTGAATGATTAATGTAATGAAGGCACTGAAACAGTATCCAGAATTTAGACTACAGATGTTTCATATTTATTATGTTTCCAAGGGCTGAGATAATATAGGAATAAGCAATACCATGTCTTTGCTTGACATTCAGGAGGCTCTGATATATCTGATGAGATACAGTTTTGGGGTTTATCTAAGTGCAGAGTTTGTACCCAACAGAAAAGAGATACTCGCTGCTCTTTTAGATCCCTCCTTCTCTTTTTTCCTCCAATAAACGTTGAAATCCACTTTTGGCAGATGCATGGACAATTTGTAGTATTGACTGGCAGAGAGTGATACTGCCCAGAGGGTTCTTTGTCAGAGATGCTGCTCCTCGAACCCAGATGCTCAGCTGCTGGTTTCAAATGAGTCACAGGCATGCAGGAGGGACAGGAGGTGTGGAGGAACCCCAGGGTTTTGTGCCCCTCATCAGGACCTAAGTTTTGCAGTGCTGGTGTGCTAGTGGCTGGGATGGCTGTGCTGCTCTTGGCTGCCTTGGAAATCTCAGCTACCTTTAACGTTAGCCTGGAAACTGTTGGGCTCAGACAGCAGCAACAAGCCTTCTCTGGAGGGAAATCAGGCACAGTGCTCTTGACTTTAGGGGAGACACTCCAGTTAACGCCCACTGAAGATCTGGCCTAGGAAGGAGCTGGTTACCAAGTCCTGATGGCAGCTCACATGTAGTAGCCCTTTAACCACTCTTTTAAGTAAATTCCACAGAAACCAGCTCCCCACTGGGCTGCCAAGGTGGATTTTGAGGAGCGTGTTGATGGTGTGCCAGCCTTGCCCCCAGTGTAGCCCTTAGCCTGTTGTGTGGGTAGTACAGTGCTGGGTGATCAGCCTGGAGCAGGGGCTGGGAGCCAGGAATGCTTGCTTTCCCGTGCCCCATCCCATGCTGCTGCAGTTGATGGCTTTGCAGGGCGTGAGCTGGGGCTGTACAGCTTGAGCTTTGCTGCTGCAGCGTGCGTGTCCATGCCGTGCCAGATCCACCATGCTGGGAGTTGGGAAAAGCCCTCCGTGAACCACCGGCCGTGTGCCGTGCTAACAGTTCCGATGGCTTTAGGAGGGCCTTCAGCAGCTGGGGGAAGCCTGTGAGGGTTTGGGAAGGACTAGTAGGAGGTTTGCAAGACAGGCTGGCTTGGCCCTTGCCCAGTAAAGTCCAGAGGTTTTTCTTCCTAAATGATCGCTGTGGTTCCTGGTGAGGCGGCCGGATGTGGGTGCGTGGCCTGGGAGAGGAAGGGCTCTGTCCTGCCGTATTGCTTTGCAGCAGTTGGGTGTCCTAGTTGTTAGAGACAAAAAAGAGACAAAAAGAAAACTAGGATAAGGGAATGAGTCACACCGTGGGCCATGTCACACCTGTTCTCTCCTCTGTCCCCATGCTCTCTGTAGGTTCGGCGTACCCCCCCAGCTGGCGCAGCGCCCAGGGAGCCCCGGATGTCTGGCAGTTTTCGGATGGAAGTTCAAGAGCACTTAAATTCTGAAAGGAGGTGAAGCTGGGGCGAGCGGCCGGCGGCGTCTCGGCGTCCGGAGGTGGCCTCTGTCCTGCTGGCTCGCCGCATCCCCGGGAGAGCCTGAGGAGTCACCCGCCAACGGCAGCGCTCCCCGGGCTCCTCCTGCCTGCAAGACTATCGTATTTATATTTTGTAATAGAGTACAACACTTCTTTGGGGTTCGTTTTTTGGTTTTTTGGGGGTTTTTTTTGTTGTTCATTGGTTTCTTTTTTCATTTTCTAAAAACAAACAAATGAAAAAAACCCACCCACCAAGGTCAAGGGCTTAATGATGGCTTCGACTGGCTCCTTTCCCCACGGAAAAGACTGTCTTGCTCTCGTGGACAACCCGGCCTGTTGGTTATCCCCGCAACGTGCCATTCCTCGGGAGGCACATCTGATGTGATGAATTAAAAATAAAGCAAAACACAGTGTAGGTCTGTGGGTGGGTGGGAAATTGCCATAATAAATGTTGGAGCTTTAGGTTTTGTTTGCTCTGTCTTTAATTTTTAATGCTAACAAGGGCCAGACGGCTGGTGTGACTTTGTGTTCCCGTACCGGCTGCAGAAAAGCGAGTGCTGAGTTTTCACCGGGGATGGTGTTGGCACCAGGGGCTGCCTGGCCCCGGCGGACAGACCTTTCCTGCAGAGCTAGGCCAGGAGCTGGGCTTAGGGCTGGGAACCCGAGCAGTGCTGAGCCCCCTCTGGCCTTCAGTGATGCTGGAAGGGGAGGGGGGGTGTCCCAGCTCTCCTGCATCATCCTCGATGAATGCCAGCTGTCGTGTTGCATTTCTGCTGTTAAAACTCTGTACTTTTGGGGCTGCTGAGATCCGTGACGTCCGCTGGTGTCCGTGCAAGAAATGAGGCCAGTGCAGGTTTCGGGAGGGACGATAGTCATGCTCTGGAGATGCTGTCAGACCAGGGGATGCAGAGCCCTGCCCTGAGCAGGGGGAGCTGCTGTCAGGTTGTTGTCCCAGTGTTTCCTAGACTTTGCACCAGGGTCTTGCCAGTGACGCTCGTCCCTTGGTCGGCACCGAGCACCCACCCAAGGAGTCTCCTGCTTTGGGGCCCAGGCGCTTTGCTGAATGGAAGATGGATTATGTGTGAGCTTTGTGCCATCTCTGATAGGATTTATAGGCTGTAGGTGCTCATGCCTGTGCTGATGAGTGGGAATGGACCTTACTTGGTGAAGGAAGCCAGCTGGGTAGCAAGTGGAGTGTCAGGCTGCTGGGATCAGCAGGATGGAGTCAAGTCATGGGGAAAGGGCCAATGGATTTATTGGCTTCATGTATTACCTTGAATCTCACTTCTGTTTTATTCATCTCCTTGCTTACAATCTGAGCAAGACCCACACTTGGGGTGGCTCTCTCCTGGTGAAACAGCTGTAGGGAAAACAACTTTGCCTTTTCCGTGAGCGGTGGTTGCTCTTTTGTTGTTTAAAACCCCAGGCTGTGGTTTTCTCATGGTGGCCTGGACACAGCACAAGCACAGACACTTTGGTACCTTAAAATATGGCTGGGTTGGGCAGCAGGAGCATCTCTAAGGGGTGCCACAGTGGGAGCCTGGAGGATTTGGTGCACTGGGACACAAAGGGAGCTATTGCTGCTTTTTCTAAGGTGAATTGGTCTTTGAGGGCAAACTGCCCAAAAGTCTACGCACAGCCTCAGCTTTTTATATCATTAGGGGATGCTTTTAAATGTTCTTCCTAACCCAGCCAGTGCTGCCACCTCTGTGTCTGCCCCTAAGGGTGTCTTAAGCCTTGGAAGGGTGAATTCTGTTGGACAAAGCACCTGATTGATTGTGAGTGCACCAGTGGTGGAGAGTTAGACACCTGCTCCTGCCCTGGGGATCTCTGCTCCAGGCAGCTGTGTCAGATCAGGGCTAATGGAGTTATTTACTACAAGGGGGTTGCTCTGTTCTTTTCTCTAGACTGCAAGTCAGGACTCACCTGGTCTGTATCTACAGCACATCTGGGAAGCCAGGGTTCCAGTGTGCTGGCCCCTTCTGGGGGTGTCTGACCCTCGCTATGTGTGAGCACAGGCCAAACTCAGTTCATGGATATCTTGTGGGGTAGCTGGTTATGCTTTTGCTGCTCTGCCTGGTAGAAGAGGGATGGGATCTTCTTTCTCTCTCTGTGGCTTGTCGCTGCTTCAGCTGGCAGCATGAGGGCAAGGGTTTCTCCCAGGAAAAGCAGGAAATGACAAAGTGGGGATGAATGTATTCTGCCAAGCACAGAAGTGATACCTGAAGTGCTGAAGATGTAGTCAAATAGTCTTTAAAATGTCTATTTTTTAATACCATTGTTAAACTCTCCCCCAACTCTCTTAGGACTCTGAAACATCGTCGGAATTTGAGTTGCCTTAAAGTTGCAAACAGGTGAAATGTCTGTGCTGAGAGTCCCTTGTAAGCCATGGGTCCAGCCCTGCTCCTGCTCCAGACTCTGCTGTGGCTCTTGCAGAGCACCAGGAAAGCCTCAGCACGAAGTCTGGTGGAGATTCCAAAGGGTTTCCACTGCCCTGGGTGACCTGAGGGGGATGTGTGCTTTAATCAAGGGTGTCATTAGGGTCCTCTTTTGTCTGACCAGGATTTGGCTGAGTCCCCTTGCTGTGTCTGTGCTTGGGGTCCACCAGCAGCTTAATGAGTTTCTGCCAATTAACAAGAGTCCAAGGTTTCCTGTGAGGGGAGGGCTGGGAACCTGTTAGCCTCAAAGCTGGAGGTTGCTGGTGCAAGAGGGGCAATATTCCCAGGGATTATGTATTTTAGCATATTCTCCAGGTATTGGTCTGCACATCCAGATTGGAAATAAAGTATGGTTGGTCTTTATTAAAAAAACAAAGCTCCTAAAGTTTTGGGGTTCTTAATAAAGAAAAGATAAATGTTCTTCCCAGTCCCAGGGGTTGAGCTGAACAAGATTCCTGGGAATCATCTGGCTTAACTTTGAGGTTTTGGGTTTAAAAAGCTGCTTTCAGACTTGGAGATGATCTGACTATGCTGTGTTTGATTTCTAAGCACACTTTTCCTGACACTAAAATGCAGCAAAAATCAAGCCTTTTGTAAAGTCTAGCTTAAATTTTGATTTCAAAATAATGTATATTTTGGATTCGTGATGCATCCAGGCTGGATTTTTATGAGATGTAAGACCTCTCCCCAGAAGGGATCTGAAAACAGATTTTATGAGTGAGTTTCCAAGCAAAACTGCCTAACTTCTTGTGGTTTTTTTCAACCCCAGCTTTGGGTCCCACTAAGTGACTGTGAGACAAGCAGCACTGCAGTGTTGGGGGGTGACAACATAATTGTGGGCTCTGTGAGAAGGTGGAGGGAAGCTCCATTCTCCTTGGGCTGCTGGAGGTTATTTTGCCATCTTTAGCCTTTGCTTTGGGTTTGCATCTCCTTTCTTGTGTGTGTTTGAGCTGTCTGGGTGCTGGTGAGGCCTGGGGTGAGCCTTTACCTGTGGATTTTTGGCAGTGAGGAGGGGGAGGACCTGCTGAGCATCACTGCTGTTCCAGGGCTCCCTGCTCTGCTGTGGTGTTTTACCTGACCTGACTAAAAAGACTTGTTGAGGAGTGAGCTGAACCCCCCTACCCCTCAAAAATGAGAGCGGTGCCTCATTTCCTTCTTTTCTTGCTCCCTGCTTCTCCTCCCACCCCGTTTTCCCATTTCAGGTATCATCATTCAATTGTGTGTAGTATCTGCTACAAGTCAAACATTGTTGCCCTTCCATCCCAATTCTCTCCCCCCAAAACTCATCCCCTTAGCATTCATCTTCTGCAGGGGTCCAAATAATTAATTGCCTTCCCAAGGCAAGACGGAGTTGCAGGGGGCAGAACAACAACAAAATAAAACTCCTAAACCCCAAATATGGCCCTTACTCCTTAATCTCACTGGATAGAGTTACACATCTGCTAGAGGCTTGTTCGTTGTTGCCATTACTTTTATTGCATCTTTAGCAGTGATGAAGTTCAGATGGCAGAACCAGTGGGCCCCAATTTAATTTCGCCTGGCCTCCCGTAATGAGCACGATGTGATCCCTGGGAATGCTGGCTTGGCTGCGGCTCCGTGGCCATGGGCAGGCAAAACCCCACGGTGAGGCTGGGAGGAGGGGGAAGATCTGGGGATGGTAACAGGTGGGTGGAAGTGCCTGTGCTGTGTGAGCATCACATTCTGCAGTGAGGGGGCTGGAAGGGCAGGTGGTTTCTCCTATCAAAACCTGCAGGTGGATTCCCACCTCTTTTTGGTGGCCGGGGTGTGTGCCCCACAAAGCTTTCTGAGGTTGGTCCAGCCCTGACGGCTCTTCTCTGGCAATTTCCATGACCCTCCTGGTTTCCAGTGGTGATGTACAGAAGCTCCCACCTCTCCCCCAATGTCTGCATGTGTCTAAGGGCTATACAGGACTCATTTACGGGCCTCCCGTCGGTGGGATTTGTGCATGCAAAATGAAGGTTGTATTTGGCTTCTCATATTCGGATCTATATTCCATATTGTGTTGACCAAGAAAAACACCTCAGCCCCTGTGCTGAAGAATGTGATGGACTGATGACTTTCAGAAACGTACTGTAAATCAAGGAGGCTAATAAATACTTGCTATTAATAAAACAGGGCTACTGCCTTTCAAGTTATTTTCATGTTTTACAACATCCTAATTTAAATGGCACGAAGAAGGTGGTACCTTTGGACCTCTCCTCCTCCCCCAGCATGGTGTGGCTCAGCTTAACACCCCCAAAGTCTTGGGCAGGAGATTTTCCTCATTGAGGAGGTTTGGATGGAGCAGCCCAACCCCACAGAGGTGATGAGGGGTTGATCCCAGTGGCAGGGCCCCCTTGGCAGAGGGTGGCCTCTGGCTGGGGCATCCCTGGGGTCTGGCAGATGATCCCTAGAGCTTGCCAAGCCCAGTGCATCAAAGAGCCCACAGCCAAAAGCTCCACCACCTGCACCAGCTTATGCTAAACCTTTAATGGTTCCCAGTTGTGAGTGCAGCCGCTCCAGGTGGTGAGTGCACAGGCACAGCATCCACAGGCTGCTTAACCCTTTCCCTCAGGTTTCTCTGGATCTGTGCATGAGAGGTTGGGTGAAGGTGGTGGTGGCCAGGGGCCTCCTGTGACAGACACCAGCAGGCAGCAGAAATGGGGCTTTGAATTTGCTTCTTGAGTCTCTGTATCAGTGCTCATAGTGCCCACAGGAGTGCCAGATCACTCTTTATTTAGCCCTGCCCTTGGAAACCCGGGACACTCTGAGCAGGGAGGGAGCAGGGGATGGAGCCCTAAATAAACCTTTTTTCTCTTTGAGTGTCTGTCCTTTCCCTGACCTCCTCCTGCAGCTCTACCTCGGTCAGCAGAGCCCAGTGGCTGTGACACTTTGTCCCCCTTCCCTGCGGGCGGAGGGTGTCCTCTGGCAGCCCTTGCTCCATGGTGTGTGTCCATGAAACCCCCCAATGGTGGCCCTGCACTGCCATCCCCAAAACCCCCCTGCACCCCTAATTCCACTATGGATAACACTTATTTTTTATGTTCTCCTTCCAATAGACCTTTTCCCTGCTCCCTGCCTGGCATGCTCCCCTGGGCTTTGGCTTTTCCATTTGGAGGCTTTGGGGAGGAACATCCCTTTGGGAGCTGCTCTGCACCTGGCTGTTCCAGTTGGCTTTTTTTTTTTTTTTTTTGTTTTTGTTGCCTAAAATCCTCCTTTAGCTGTTTTTTAAACTTTTTTTTCTTTTTCCTCTCTCCCCTGCTGAAGAGGCAGCACCTTCTGCAGCTGTAGTGATTAAAGGGGAGGGGAAAAAGAAAAAAAAAAAAAAAGCTTATTTAAAGCAGAGCCTGGCAATATAAAATAAGGTGTGGAGGTGATGAATGATCCTGGGGTACATTAAAGCAGGGGCTGGCATTTTCGACATCGCTCCTACTCGCGGCGTGTTTGAGCACTTTCGGAGCCCGGCAGTTTGGAAACGCCGAGCATCCGCCCCTGGGCCCGAACTCGGGCAAGTTTAAAAACGTCCTCTGGGATTTAGGCAAGTTGTTGCTGTTTTTCCTCTCCTGAAGACCCAGGTGCTGCTGTTCAGATGCGGGGCTGGAAGGCTGCAGGAGGACAGGTCCCACCCTGGCCTTGCCCTGCCTCCCGAGGGCGAGGGGAGCAGAGGATGGGCACTCCTGGAAGGTGCAGAGATGGGGGAAGCCTCCCTGGCTTTTAAAAAGCTTTTTAAAAGCTCTTGGAAGTGTATTCCCAGCACTACTGTGGGAGGCAGTCAGGAGAGAGGGAGGGAGAGAACAAAGCTCATTGCATGCGGGGAGCGGGGCAGGTGCAGGGAAATTATGCATTTTTCTAGACTAGCTTATTCCCTTCTGTGTATTAAACATTATTTTAATATTCGAGTGACAATGTTTTATAATTAAGCCAAATGTAAGAGCTGGAGCACACTGGAGAGCTGGGCTCGGTGTGGGGAGGTGAGGAAGGTTCCTGCCCTCCACCCAGGATTAACCCCAGGCTGCAGCATCCTCCCTGGAAAGGACAGAGCCTGGCTCTGGAATTCCAACACACCCTGTGCTCGGGCAAGAAAAACCTTTAACTCATAAAGGTTGTAATGTTAATACAGAAGAAAAGCCTTTTAAAAAATTACATTAGTTCACAGACATCTATTGAACTCATGAGGGGAAATCTAGCCCCTGAGAGATAGAAACTAAAGAGCTGAGCCATAAACCAGTACGATAACATCCTTATTATAAGATGCAAATTAAGGGGCCCAATTCACTTTAAAAAAGCATTATGAGTATTTAATTTTTCTAGTGGGAATCTCTGAAGTTGGTCTGTGTGTGGTTTTTTGTGCTGTGTACTTAAAATAAAAAAGAAAGTAAGTCAGGCCATGAAGGAGCTGTTGAAGGCAGAGCTGAGGGTGCTGAGCGCTGGTTTGGGTTTGGGAGGAAGGAGCTGGTGCTGATGGGGGGACAGGAGACGATGTGTTCACACTGGATTTGGATGGGGAGCTCTTTGTTAAAGCCAGCAGCATTGCAGTGGGGTTTCAGTGGTGTAAATCAGGGTCAGAACCTGCCCTGGGTGTGTTTTAAGTGTTTCATCTCCAGAGCAGCTGGCTGGGTCCCTGTGCACCTCTGCTCTGACACTGGTGCCCCATCTGTGTTGTGTTTTGGGTTTTCTGGGCAATCTTCTCCCTGCCCTTGGTGCTGCATCTCCTTCTCTGCTGCCATGATGTTGCCACCTGTGTTGTTGGTTATAGAAAACATCCAGTGGCAAAGGGACCACGAGACTTTTGGGTGCTTTGCTTGTGGCAAAGCATTGCTTCTTCACAATGGGAGTGATTTGAGGCTTAACCATACCTGCTTAGTTTGGTTTTCCTGGCCATTTCTTGTTTCTTGGAGCTTTTAAAAGTTATTTTATTTTTTTCCTCTCCTCTGAAGTTGGAAGGTGATGTAATTGCTGCCCTTGGCTCTGTCCTTGCTGTTTGTCACTTGCTGGAGGTTAAAGTTTCAAGCCTGGAGAAGGACTTGACATGCAAGGTGGGGACAGCTGGGACAAATAAAAAAGAGAGCCTCCAAATACCAGGCCTACTCTCCATCGAGCTTTAGAGTTGAAAGGTCAACTTGTTCAAAACAGTGCAGAAAATGTGGTACCCTCACTTCACATCCTTAAAGACAAAAGGGCTGGTTCAGCCACCTGCAAAACAGAGCCATCCAGAGCCTGGAATTGTCTTTTCAAATGTAGAAAATAAAACAAGAAGCCCTACCCTGGAAGATTGCTTTTCAGAGGGGCATTATACTGCTCTCCTATATAGTGTGCAGAGGTCACAGGCTGAGCAAAATAGCAAGACCAGGTAAATACATTCATTTGAAACCCGGGGATTTTATTTATTTTGTGGCACTGTAGAGCATCTCTCCAATTCTGGGTGTGAAACTGGAATGGGGTGGGGGCTCTGCAGCTTGACTTTGGGGTCAGGCTCTCTTCCCCCACCTCAGCTGCTGCCTGGGGCTCAGGGCATGAAATAAGTGGGTTTTTAAAGTGTTGGGGAAAACCCTGGTCTCCAGCTGGGCCCCAACGGCAGGGCTTGGACAGGGTCTCTGTTGTGCTTTGAAACTTGTTTCTCATCCCAAGGCTGCCTCCTTATCCTCTTTCTGACAATCAAATACTTCTTTCCAAACCACTGTTTGCAGGGAATATTGCTGCTTTTAAAAGCAGCACTGGTGCCCCCAGCCAGCAAAGACCATAAAGTAGTGGTGGGTAATGCTTCTGTCAGGCACTGGGCTGGCTGGGCCCTGAGTAAGAGACTCCTTGCTTTGAGGGATTTTTAAAAATTTTTTTTTTTTTTTTTTTTTTTTTTTTTTTTTTAAGAAAATAAATCCTGTGTACCTTTTAGTTTTGTTTGAGAATCATAAATTCAGCAGCTAACAGGGCTAGTGGTCCATCTGGGCAGCAGCATGGGGCCACAGGTTAGTCAGCCTGGGGGTATTTATGGGGCTTTGCTGGCCAGGCACACTGAGGGGGCTCTGCACTTGTTGCATGGAGTATTAAACACCCATTAAAACTCCCCCCAAACAACAACAGTAGTCCAAACTTTTCTGATAGAGCAGGGCATACCATGATCCCCAGACCTATAAAAAGAGGTGTTTTAGTAGTGTTTTTCCCTCACCTCCTCCTGAATCTGCGCAGGGGCACCTGGAGCATCGTGTGGCCAAAAAATCACCTCGCTGTGGAGTGATGGGACTTTCACTTGTCATTTCCCATTTCCAAAGTGAACTTTGTGGGAAGTCGAAGGATAAATATCACAACGATATAAAGCCCGTGAACAAACCCCGGTGATAACTTTCCACACCATTTCCACCTCCTCTTGCACCCCCTAAACCTCCCCTTTCCCGTCGATTTAGGAGCAGGAGCCTCATAAATCCTTCGGACCCGGCTGGCTTTATCAGGTCCCCCAGGTTGTCCCCGTGAAACCGCGGCGCGGGCGGTGGGGATGAACATCTGCACGGGGGAAATCCTCCGGCTCCCGCGGCTCCCGCCGGCCGCTATCGCCGCCGGGAAGGCGGTTGTGGTTACGCAGCTCCGGAGCTGTGAAATGGGGAAGGATGTCCTTCCCTGTGGTTGGCAATTACGGAGCGGAGAGGAACAGCCGCGTTTCTGCGTCCTGGAGCCGCTCTCCGGCAGCCGGGCGCAGATAAGGGGCGATGTGTTGGAAAACAGAGCTGGTGAGCGAGTTGGGAAAGTGATTGTAAAACCTCCCCGGGAGATTAATGCAGGTCTGTGCCCGTGCTTGGCTCCAGCAGCCCTTGGGAAGAGCGTTTCATGTCACACAGCACCTTGCTTTATTAAAAAAATAAATAAATAAAAACAACCCCAAACCCCAGTGTCCCTTTGTGCTTGTGTTTTGTCCCTGGAAAGCCTTTAGCTTTTGGGAGCAGATGATGTGTTTGTGTCTCACAACCCTTGCACAATGATGTTTGCACCACCAGAAAGGCCCAGGGATTAGCACCAACGGGGAACTCCTGGCCTCTCCCAGGAGCTGGGCTCCTCTGTCACTGGCAGTGCTCTGGAGAGGCTGCAGGGAGGGTTTATCCAGGATGGAGTGATGCCCAATATCTAGCTTGCCATTCTTCCAGAGATGGCTCCTGGTGTTGGCTGGACTGCAGCTCCCTAGGACGTGCCGTGGGGCTGGATGCAGCTGGAACTTACTTGCTGTGTGTGTTGAGGTGGCTGGGGATAAGGAGTTGGGAAATAGGGAATTATTGATTTACAGCAGCACATGTGGCTGCCTCATACCTGGTTACAGGTGTTCCCTCCCATCCCTGTGCTGTCTGCAGTGGATCAGCTGGCTGAGGGCTCCTGGATACATCCAGCCACAGCCAGAATCTTTCCAGGTATGTTTTTTGGTTGGTTTGTTGGGTTGGGTCTTTTTTTAAGACTGTGGCAGAGGTCCTGCTTGGTGCCAGATGTATTTCCAGAGGTGCTTCTCTTCACACCTCCCTTACACTTTACCATGAGCACGATGCCATGTTGGACTTTTCACCTGCTCCAGTAACCCCCAGCCCTGGGCCTGGAGCAGCAGAGCTGTCTGCAGGCCAGGGCCAGCTCAGTTCTCCTTTCATGCATCCCTGTATTCTTCTGCTTTAAAGGGACAAAATGAACACCTCTCCAAGTTACACTGAGCTGGATTCAAGGAGGAAGCCCCAAAATCAGTGAGCAGCCTCAAAAATCACTGGGAATCCTGGAAATACTTGCTACTACTGTTGTGGGGGTTTTTTTTTGTTTGTTTGTTTGTTTTTTTTTAACTTTAATGTTGATTCCTGCACTGCAACAAGAAGGTAGAGGTGAGTCCTCCTTGGCCAGGGAGGTGCAGCCAGGAAGGGGCCGATCTTTGCCGATGGCTCCGGCTGGGATGTGCTGCTCCTCCCACCTGGAGCCCCCGTGGCCGGGGCCCTTCTCCCCCCACTGCTTGGCAGGTTTCGGCATGACTCGCCGGAGCCAGGGACAAGGTGGGGTGTTTTCTTCAAGGTCAGGATTTAGGTGGATTGGCAAAGGGCTGTGGGAATGCTTTTAAGGTGTCGTATTGCATGTTTGGAGTTTTTATCTGTTTTGTTTTGCTGCAAGCAGTGTCAAGCTCTCCTGCCCTGCCTTTGCCCGACGGATGAGCACAGAATAGTTTGGGCTGCTGGAGATGCACGTTTTTCCATTGTCTGCATCCCATCCTGGTCCTCTGCTCAGCATTTTTCCTCTTCTTTTCCCCACCCAGTCCCCAAAACCACTCTCCAAGGACGTCAGTGGGCCCCCAGTGCACCCCATGTCCTCCCTCCTCATGGGGTACATAAGGGATGGGAATCAACTCACACTTTTACAGACTTGTTGCCACACTCGGAATATTAAAAACACCAGAATGAGAGTATCTTTGTAACACACAGAGAAATCTTTCAAGAATTGGAAACCTTGGACTCCAAGGTTTGTGGACAGATAAATAATAAGCCGTAATTAAAGATGCACACACCTTATCTCTTGGAATTGCAGGCATTTTTGCAATGGATGGTCAAGGTGCTCACTGCAGGAGTTGGGGGGGGCTGTGATGGTGTGCAGCTCAGTAGCTGCCTTGCATTTATGTGAGTATTATTATTTAATATGCTTTAATTGCCTCAGCTCCAGCCTGTCAATGTTGGGCTCACAGCTTGGCCACTGCCCACTGCCCCTCCTGGTCCCCTCCTGCTGCAGATTAAAGTCCTAGTGCCACCAAACTGGGCTAAACACCAGGATTTGTGCTACTGGCTCCCAGCAGGATTATTTATCTGCATGGGATAGGCCTGAGGGCAAACCATCCTGGCACTCCAGCAGTGGTTTCCTACATGTGCTTTTGGGAAGTGGGGGGACAGCCACATGCATGCTGTTCTTCTGGCCTCTCCTCCACCACACTGCAGCTTCACGTGCATTTTTAACTCCTCTGAAACATTTTGGGGGTGTTTTTTCCAAGCTAGTGTGTTCTTTTTTTGCGCCTCTTTCCTCTGACATATTCGAATCATCTCATCCCTTCCTTAGTATTGACATAAAAATGCAGCTGAGAAAACACTGAAGCTGTTTCAACAACTGCTGTGTTAAGAAGTAAAGTAAACCAGACAGTAGTTACTACACTGAGATCTTCCTCCTTAAATCAGTTTNGGGAAGAAGTGAGAGTCCTTGGTAATTAGATTCTCTCCCTCATCCTAATTGCATTAACAATAAGTCAGCTCCAAAGATCTGTTTCTTTTTAAGTTTTCTTGATTTTGGCCTTTGTCTGAGAATCTTGGAACAACAGAGCTGCAGTGAATATGATTAACCTGTATTTAATGACTGGGGTATTTTGGCTGTGCCCTGTGGACACTCAGCCAGCCTGCTGTGGTGAACCATCAGGCTCTTGGAAAGCAGCCCCTGCCAAATCCAGGGAGTGGAGCAACCAGCCTGGTGAGCTGCTCCCTCCTGACCAACAGTGTTTAAGGCTTTATCTTAGGGGATAATTTGGCAGTTTGGTGGAAAAAACTACCTTTTCCTCATCATGGCTTTCCCCCCTCCCCATCTCTTTCCATGGTTGCTAAAAGGCCATGGAGGTTTAGTTTGACAGTGCCTCTTTTAATACCTTGTATAATTTCAGAGTGCCAAATTCCTTTAAACTCTGATTAAAGCAGATGTATATTGTGTATTTTCTTTTTTAGAAGAAGAGAGGATGTTTAGTTAATATATAATTTGGTGCTGGGTCCATGGGCTCCACGGAGGTATGGAGAGAAACCCATGGGCAGGGAGGATGAAGAAAAAGCCTCCCACACCAATGTGGGATGTGCCCTTTCCCTTAACTGGGGTCAGGACAGGTCTTGTTCAATTAAAGGTGAGCACTGAGGGCTTCTTGGTGACCTTCCACCGAAATTTTGTGCTGTTGAAAGTTGGTGGTTGCAAAAGAGGCGATGCTCAGCGTGTGGTGGTGCACTTCAGGACTCCTGTGAGCTCCTGACACATCACAGCTCCCCACTTATTAGAAAAACCAGTGCTGATAGTACAAAAAAAATTAATTGTTGGGGGAATCTCTGTAAATTCTGGATTGAAGGAGTCTGTCCTCCCTACTACTCAAGTCTGTGCTCTGCAAAGCTTTTCTGCAAGAGTTTCTACTGGGTATGAAGACAAGAACCAGTGTGCTGATAATGCAGGGATCTTCAGCAGGAAAAAGAAAGCTCATGTCCCCAAAACACAGCTGCTCCTGTATGATATTAACTGGGAAACTTGTGGAGAAGGGACACTGCAGCATGCTGTCTCCATCAGGAAAATACCAGTGAGACTGAAGCTGCACTGTGATAGGGGATGAGACAGTGGTGATACCAGCACTTGCTGGCACTTCACTGTCCCATAGGGGCTGTCCTGGCTGCAGGCCACAGGCTCCTCTGACAGCTCCAGGGATGAGCCAGGAGCCACCCAAAGAGCCTGGGTAGGAGCAGCTAAGAAATGGGACAGAGACAATGGCAGAGACAAGATTACATCCTTTAGTATTGAGACACCTGTCCCACTAAACATCCAGTGTGCTCGGAATGCCAGGGATGTCAATGACCCTCAGCTGTGGCCGTGCTGCTCCCTCCCTAATTGCCCTCAGGTGAGGGCACGGCCCTTCTCCAGGTGTTCCTCCTTACGCTGATTGCCGATTACGAGCCCCTCACAAAGGCACGGCTACCACCACCTCCTGGGCTTGCTTTGGTGCTGTCTGGATGTCCTTGGGGTGTCTGTGCTGGGTGAGCTCTATCACCCCCGTCTGCTCTGCCCTGCTTGCACCTCAGCTGCCTCTGCTTCTTGGGCTGGGCCTGAGAGGTGCTGCCTGTGGCCTTCGTTTGCAATTTCTCTGGCTCAGAAAAGGACATTTTTGGGCTCAAACTCCCCCTAGGGTGGTGCAAAGTTGGTGCTTACAAGTGCCAGCTTACTGTGAGTATCCAGCAAGCTCTGGATGTGGGGAAGAAAAGCTGTGCTGCTTTGGGAGAAAAGAGAGGATGTGCTTACAGAGGACAGAGACTTTTGTGGGGTGCTTCCAGCTGAATTTTCCTTGTGCACCATGGTGAGAGTCAGGGGGCACCTTGTCTTCGTGACCACCATGGATGTTTCCTGATGGAAGGACAGGACGTTCACCAGGGAGCTGCTCTCTATGGGGCAGGTGAGTGGATTCTGTACCTGCTGCTCTTTAAAGCACTCCTGTCTCTAAGATTCCAGCTCTTTGCAGGCAGCTGTTATCTCTAGAGGATCTCCCTGTGCCCACGGAGTGGCATCTGCAATAGCTGTTATCTCACAGTCCTTCTCCCACGTTTGCCAGAGGGGAGAGCTCCGTGTGGGCTATGCATTAGGTGTTTGGAAAGCCTCTCAGCTCACTGAGCCCTTCATCTGGGCAGGAGAAATACTTTGGGTGTTATGAGCGTGCAGGGGTGTGCAGTGCTCTTCTGAAGGCAGCTCTAGAGCTGCAGGAATGCTCTGTGCTGGGCTATTCATTGTGAGAAGATGTGCTGCTCTGTTTTTCTGGATACTTTTTTTCTTTCTTGTATCTGCAATTCCTGGTTTTGGGAAAGGCTGTACTTCAATGCTGCAATGGGCAGAACATTATAAGTTGTTGATTTTGGTGTGGGTTTTTTTTTTTGTTTGTTTTTTGTTTTTTAGTTTGAAACTCATTGGTGGTCACTAAGTGTTAATTAATTTAAAAAAAACCACCAACCATATTGTTTGAGACATCAGTGTCTCTTGTAAGTGCTGAGAGGGAGGGAATGCTCCGCCTCTCTGATGTACAGCTTTGTGCCATGCCTGGTGTTTCCCTCAGTGGTGAGTCAGGGATGACACCATGGGCTAATTCCTCTTTGCCCTGGGGAAATTGCAGAAGCAAATGTGGTGACTGAAGACCAACAAGGCTGTGTTAAATTAGCTGGACTTTGCTGTTGAAATGGCCTCCCTGCACAGTTCTGCAAGTGGCAGGATGGGGCTGGAGGGAGGTGGGCAGGAGGATTTGGAGCTGGGGGGTGCCCCCAGCTGGAGCTGTCTGACTGTGGTGGATGAAAGAAAATGCAGGAGATGTTGGCTCTGTTATTCCCTTCACAACCCCCTCTGCTCCCCCAGACTGGTCTTGGCTCCAGTGAGGACACTCAGCTCGGGTGACCTTTTCATCCACTTTACTCGTCAAAGAAGCAGTGGGGAAGCTTATCCAGGGTTTATCTATGGTCTGTGTGGTGCAGAGCTCAACCCAGGTCTCTTGGGACACAAGGATCTGTCTCCAGGCTTCGTGGCTGCCCCTGTGCTGTGGTAGGATTGTATCACTGTGTACTTGAGGACACCACAGTTCTGTTCTATCTCCCTCACAAACCACTCTCCTCCCCTCTGAAAATCCCAGCAAAGGTCAGCTTTGTGCATTTCTTGGCAAACCCACACCACAACTGGCTGGACTGGTTTGAAAATGCCTGGTGGCAGCCGTGGCCTCGTGCAAGCTTGTTTGAGGACAGCCTCTCCTAGGGAATGAGTCACTGCCCAGACCAGCGTGGCTGTGCACTGTTAGGTGTCCATCCTGCTATCCACCCAGCTGGGACAGCCTGGATCCATCCACCTTCACCCTGCTGTGGCCACTGATGGCTCTGGGTGAAGTCAGTGGTGTTACCTTGGAGGAATTTGAGGGAATCCAGAAATTATTTGGCTACTTCTCCCTCTGCCCTTCCATCTGTGGCACAGGGGACCAGGCTT
Organism: Aegithalos caudatus; assembly: GCA_013389925.1. Taxonomy (NCBI): domain Eukaryota; kingdom Metazoa; phylum Chordata; class Aves; order Passeriformes; family Aegithalidae; genus Aegithalos; species Aegithalos caudatus. Next base: position 803,754 of record WEIU01001089.1, on the reverse strand, counting down.
TAGCTTCTGAGTCACACCAGCATCCAGGATGGCAAGATAAAGGCTTATCCATTAAAAAAACATCATCCTTGACTCCTGCAGACCCAGAGCTGCACTCATCAGTCCTTGTTTGAGCGATTAAGGATTGTGCCATTAGTCTGCTGCTTAATGAATATTGAAATGCTGCCTGGAAATGAAAAGGCATCTCTTTTTCTGTGGTACAAACAAAGCAGGGATGTTTTCCACTTAGAGGGATGGTCCCTAAGTGTTGGGTGTCACCCCTCTGGAGCTGCAGCGACGCCCTCATCTTTGAGCTGAAGGGAGAAGTGGGAATCTTGTGGCTGGTAATAGCCAGGCCATTATTTTAAGGATACAAATGTTTAATGTACAATAACGAGTCACATAATGAATGTCCAAATGAGTGATGTTTTCTTCAGTTTTACATTCCCAGAGGCGCAGAAAGTATTGGTCACTTTGACATGGGAAGCAGTCAGGCAATTATGTTGGTGTGCTCTGAAAAGAAAGGGTTTTATTTCATAACAATTTCATAACAAAAAAAATTGAGGAAAGGCCCAGAACACCCTGTGCTTCCTGGTCACTGCTTTAAATTCAATTTGCCTCTGCTCCAGGTTAAAAAAAGATGTGGGTTTTGGGTCTGTCAGGCTAGTGCTGGGTTTTGGAAGTGGGGAGCAGGGAGAGAGAGCACGAAGGCATCTCTAAATGGTTTCTTCTTTCTGTAGAAATAGAAATGAGAATAATGAGGCCTGGGTACCCTTTGTAGTGAGGGTTGGTGGTGGGTGCCACCAGCCAGGAGCAAAGCTGGCCTTGTTCTGTGTGGGATGTGTGCTCTGGCTTGCCATGTGCTTGTGGATGTGCAGGGTTGGGTGCTGGTCTGCTCTGACCCCACTGCCGTGTTACCAAAACTGTTTGTGGCTTCAAGGGCTTTGTCCAGAAGCTTTCAGTACCCTCTTTTTTTTTTTTTTTTTTTTTTTTTTTTTTAAAGCTTTTTCATAAGTGAGTTAATGAGAGAAGTTTTACCAAATATTTTGAGACTTAAGACTCATTTTTTCCCTTATTGAAATTTTGGGGAAAGCAGTACCCTTGTCATTTTAGCTGGGCAGCACCACCTAACTATTCGTCATGGTTCAGAAAACAATGAAATGTGGGTAATTTCAGTGATGCTGGAAAATCAGTCTCATTCATGCTGTGTGCAGGGGAGGTCTCAAATGTTGCCTTAGAAAGCAAAGTTGTAGTGTTCAGGAAAAAAAACCCCTCCAGGTTTTATCTATTTTACTGAAGGCTAAAATGAATTCTTATGTATATTTTATAAGAATATTTGTTTTGTGTTTAGCCCAGCGTTAAAGATACTTTTTTTTCTTAATAAGCTCACACCAGAACTCCTGTAACCGTAGCCTGAAGGACGTGTTTTGTGAAGATGAAAAATGAACATATTATTTACCTATCAATAGCAGGCCAGGCTGATCAATGCCGACCAGCACTGCCCCACCGTGCCGGCAGGAGGGCTGCCCTGCCGGAGCAGTGCTGGGACTTTATCTCTGATATGGAGCTTTCAACCACTGGGCCGACAAAATGCCTCTCTGACAGCCAAGCCATTAATTACCATCATCTGAGCCTAATTCATTCATCCCTTTCCCTCTCATGCAGAGGGACAGGGAGGGCCGAGGGCACTTGGGGAAACATAGGCATGATTCCATATTCGTTATGCGGCGAGCGCTGCCTGCGACTTTGTTGGTTGCAGTGGCTTTAATTGAATTGGCTTGCCAATAAAGCTGTTGTCATTCAGTAAGTGAATTTGTTGTACTACTCGCACCACAGCTGCTGCATACAACCAGGCATTTCCTGAAGGCAAGCCAACCTTGTGCTACCCTGGCTGGAGGGATTTTTATTTTGCCTTCTCCCAAAACTTATCCACAGCATGCTGTAAAATATCCTTCAGGTGTTGTTTCCCACCTGGGAGGAATGGGGCATCATCATCTGCCTGAGCCCCTCTTGCAGGGCTATGTCCCAACCCCAAAAAAGGCAGGCTGTGAGTGGGTTGCTGGTTATCCATTGGTGTCTGGGACTGGCTGGTCAGACCATGTGCTTTTCCAACTAACGGGCTCTGACCTCCATTACCCGGGGCTGGTGCTGAGAGAGCATCATTGTTCCTTGCAGGAAAAGTAAATACAGAATATGACAGACAATATATTTTGTTAGTCAGGAGCTTAGAGTGCCATTAAGAAGTCTGGCAATATTGATAAAATAAAGCAACATTAAGAGAGGCATTTATTATGGGGTATGTAGGCTGTTGGGCCAAAAAATACTGCAACTTTCTGCAGTTTATAAAACATTAGGGAAGGAGGGGGGCATACTTCTTGATTTACGGTGGCTGTAAGTGATACTGAGATGAAGTAAAACATCCAGAGGTCTGAGAAAGTGTTACTTTTGTGTTTTAATGCTTAGTGTGAGTGTGTACACAGAGGTCCAAGAGGCAGCTCAGGGGTGGTTGAGGACCAGCACTCCCTGCACAAACACCTCATCCTTTTTGTGGGGACTGAGATGTAACCCTGCATCTGAGCTATCTCTACCCCTCTTTTCTGCTGGGTCAGAGCAAACCCCTGTATTTTTTCATGCCCCAGGAAGGGGGGAACAGATCTGGATCTGTTTCAAGATGTCGTGGATGGGTCCCCACTCCACTTGGGATGAACTACTTTTTCTTGGTGCTGTGCTGAGCTGGGGGAATTACCCCAAGAAGTTTTCTCCAGAGATTTTTTGGTTATTGTTTTTAATAACAATCTCATAAAACTTCACATTGAAATCTGAATTAATTCCATCAGATTTATGTTTATTGTAGATTATTTTAACACGTACAAATTATGGGCAAGTCAGGTATTTCAAGCTCTCTGATCAAACTGGATCATGCTCACCTATATGCAGGAGCTGAAATTATATTTTGAGTGTTGATCTCACTTGAGATAAATCCTAAATTTGAAGAGAGAAGCTGGGTGTTAGATGGTGAAACTTAGTACATCAATGCGTTTTTCTAGACAACAATAGAAACCCTAAATTTTGCCCCATATAGGCCCATGTTATTTGTGTTGTGACTCATGAGGAGAAGCCTAAAAATTGCTTGATAATAGTAAAACTTGGACTTCAGTACCAGTGGAGGTAGCTGGTAATGGGGACTGTTGCCTTCAGTGCTGGGAGCCCACTTGTACAAATCCATGGAAATGGTTTTGGCAAAGGCTGTGGTGCCTATTTCTAGCCCAGGAAAAGTCACTTTTCCTGGTGCATTGGGAACCAAAATAGATCAAGGCTAAAGCTTGAGGACCTTCAAGTAGTTGGCCTGCCTCCTCATTGTGGGGCACCAACTCCAGGAGTAGAAATATGCTGGGAAATGTCCCACTGAGGTCTATAAGACCGTGGTCTTCTTCCCCCTCACTGTTTCTTAGGGTCTTTCCTAGAAATCAAGACAATGACCCACAACTCTAGGAAATAACTATGTAATCAACTGAGAACCATTGGGCAATGCATCTTGAGTCTTTGGGGGTGAGGGTGTATCACAGGGTATAGCCTGGGATTTTAGGGCTGGAATCCATAGCAGCCATGCCTCCTGATGATTTAGGGTGATGCTGGGTTCCAGCAGGTCTGTCTGGCAAATTTTCCTGCTGCACCAAACCTTGTGAATTTCAGTGTTTGTGGCATGGAACCACCCCTTGGGTTGGAGCACCAGCCTGCTGGAGCTTCAGGTCACTGAGGGCCAAGAGGGTGGGGAAATCTTAATGGTGAACCTAAACCGGTGGTTTGGGTTACTCCAAGTAACCGGATTTGCTGTGCACACTCTCCTTGGAGCAGTAACGCTCCCTAAGTGGCTGTGTCAGTCAATTATAGACTTAGGGTGGCCAGCAACATCTTCTATCATCTCTTCCCACCACTCCCCAAGCCTCTGCCAGAGAGGACAAGCCCAGTGGCAGAAAATACATATCAACCTCAGGATGTTATGGCAAGGAGCCAAGACAAAAGTTCTGGATAACTTCATCTTGTCTTTTTCTTTCCTTGGGTATTATATTAATGTATGTGGAATGCAACTGCACTACTATTAAAAAAAACAAAGACAAAGCTGACAAGGGCTTTTTATGTCTGTATCCCCCATGCTATTAGAAATAACTTTTCACTAGTAAGAGCCATGTAGTGTCAGTTAGTAGCTAATCAAGTAGACTCTTTTTTATTAAAAGGTTTATATTTTTCTTAGTTCTTCTGCACCCACCACATTCAGAGCATAAGGAAAATAGTGCAGGCATGCTGGCCTTTCTTTACGATGGGATTTCTTTACAAAAAACACAAAGCTTAATTTTTCAGAGATTGAGTTAATGATTGGGAGAGCAATGATTTGGAGAGCAATGATTTGGAGAAGGAGGACTTGAGCTGGAGGACTGCTCACTAAAACCAGACCCTAGAAGCGCCATAAATTTAGGTTTGTAGCAGGCCAATGCTTATTTTTCTTTCTCTATGCCAGGCACTGAATTTGCCTTTAAACCTAGTAGGGCTGAGAAAGAAAACAGTCCATCTGGAAGAATCATGGGAAGGTAAGAGGAATTTGGTGAATGTTCACAAAACCAGGTTATAACTATCTGAATGGTTCCCACTGAAGTAACTTTCACAGAATTGAGGAACAGCGTGCATTGGAAAGGACCTTAAAGACCATCTAGTTCCAACCCCCCTTTGACAACACAATCTTGAAAGCTTCATGAGCTAAGTTTGCTTCAAAGTANTCTGTGTGTGTGTGTAGGAGCTTTGGAACAGGGGAAAAAAACCCAGGGAATTCCTTCAAGGCTCATGAACACCCAGTCTGTAAAATGAACTCGTGTCTCGCCCAGCTCGTGATACAGGGTGCTGGTGGGACATGCTTCCAGCTGCCAGCAGGTCTTCGTGTCTCTGCGAGCCACAGGAGGGCCTGGATCCTCTACACCCAGCCCTTCGCTGGCTGTCGAAGGTGTAATTAACTGCGTGGGTGGCAAAATGGCCCAGGGCTCCCCGTTTGCATTTTGTGCAACTGGAACATACCCTCCTTATTCGGGTAAGGTGGCAAATAAAACCCGAGCAGGGCAGCGGCGGTGCTGCTGAGGAGTTTCGTAAGAGCATGAGAATGGGTTTTATGACAGTGTATCACTTGCTGAGACTGCAGGGCTGGTGCAAATCATGTGTTAGGAGAAGGCTTTTGTGCAGCTCCGTGGCTTTTCCGGGAGGTTTATGGCCTGCCGAGCAATCCTTTGCTGTGTGAAAGTCGGGAGGTGCGAGGCTCCGCAGGGCCGCGTTGGCAGCGCTGCCGGGTGTCGCAATGCGTGCCGAGGTACCCGCAGCTGGAGTTATGGAGCAAGATCCCAGCCCTGCCCGCACGGCCTGGGCTTCCCCAGGGCTGCTCCCTGACCCTGCCCCATGTTTTCTTTGCCTGTGTACTTTCCACCTCCTGCACCTGGACTTGTGCTCTCACACCAGCACTGAGTCAGATGTGTGAGCCCTTGCCATGTGGTAAATCACACCACCTCTGTGTCCAGGATGAGCTCCTGAGCCTTTCTTCTTACCTCGGGGTGCTGCTGTAAGGTTTGGCTGTGTCAGGGGTCTTGAGTGTTGCAACTCCTGCATGTGTCGCAAAGGAGAGCCGAGGGGCTCCCTGCTGTGCTCCCAAGGAGCTGGGATTGGGCATTCCTTGAGCTGACTGTGTGACCCAAAATGCAGCCTCAATTTTAGTGGTCCAAACCTTTGGCTCTGAAGGGTGAAGGTGAAAGCCAGGTACAGGTGGGAGGGGATCAGTCAACTCTGAGGCTCTACTCCCTGATAGGTTTCTGTTCTTTTGCAGCAACTCTGTGGATTTGGTGATTTCAGGGCTCTCTGTGTGCAAAGTTTTATCTATTTTCCATGGATTGTCTCTGCTCTTGTACTTTTTGAATGAGAGCTCTGGAACAATTTAAATATTTTGGTGTGGTTAGAGGTGCTTTACACCTCAAGGGCAACTCCCCTTTTTCCTGGGAAGTACAAGGAGCCTCTCCCTGTTTGTCAGCAGGCAGAAATTATCAGAGATTGCTTTGTGCATGGTAGAAGACACTGAGTTCCACAGCAGAGACCTGGCAGGTCTGGCATTCACCCCAGTGGTAATCTGAGCTTGATGTCCCCACAGCTCAGCTTGGGACAGCCCCTTTTGGAGTGGGTGTTTGCCTTTCTCCAAGAGGTCTTTTTGGGTGGACTGGAAGGTCTGATGGGAGCCTTCTCACAGCTGTGCCCTGTGACAGTAGCTTACTGTTTCTATTTGTATAAAGACTGTACACTGAGGTAAAAAACTCTATGATGTTGAGGAAAATCTTTGCTGGCTTTATTGGGTGTTGCTCCACCTCTGCCATGAAATCAGAAGTCAGAACCTGCAAAAATATGCAGGTGAGATACAGAAAGTCTTAAATTACCTCTAAACAAAAATGGAAGGGAGAAAATAACAGTCCCAAACCCAATAAAATGTGACACCCAGTGCCATTCTGAAGCTTTCTCTTCTGTTTATTTCAAAGTACTGTTTAAATGGTGTTTCAGTGTCACTGGACTTTGCATAGAGATAACACTTCATCTGAACAATTAATTTCCAGGAGATCCACTTTAATTTGTTTGTGCTCACCAGGAAGGGAGCATATCCACTTTAAAGCAGCTGGCTTGAGAGAAATTCACAACCATGAGAAATACTCCGGAGCTGAGAGTAAGACAGATCACTATGCTTTACTGCAAATCTGTGCACGAATTGGATGTTACCTTTCCAGCTCTTCCCTCTAGCTGGAATGCCTAATATACAGTTTCTTGGCTAGTGCTAGATTGGTGTGCAGTGGAAGCTACTGAAGTTGAGAGAGATGCTCTGGATTTATTGTGAAATGACCAAAATCCAACCATAGGCATGTGAACGTTCTTCAAGGCACAGAAATTGTTGTTAAGCTCCTGCTGCTCTGGAGAAAAGCAGAGCATGAGATGGGAAGAAAGAAAATTGCTCCATGGTCCTCCCTGGAGTCTGAACATCCCAAATCTGATCGAGCGCCACTCACTCGCATCCCTGCTGGGCTGAGCAAGTGCGGACAAACCCTGCCTGGAGCTGCTGCCAAGCTTCTCCAGCTCTTTCCACCAGTTTGCCCAAGTGCTCAGGCGATAAGATTTGTCCTGCCCTGTTTTTGCAAAGGGATTTGGTGATTGCAAAACATGTCACATTATTGACTGGAAGTTGTTACCATCTGTTTCCATGGTCTGGTACTAATGAGTGGGTAATCTCAATCGAGTTTCTAGGGACAGCTGTCCCCTCTCACTTTCTTCCTCACAATCACAGTCATCATCACTGCACTGGACACTAATTGGAATTCTTAGTTACAAGTGCTTCTTCTGGAAGTGCTTTCCTTGAGAAATGGGGTAACAGGAGGAAAAGTGCCTTTCTAGCAGCTCTGTTGTGTTTTATGTGAAGAAAGAATCTGGGGTTTTCCATGATTCTGTACAAGCCTTAAACACTCCAAAGAGGGAATCAAAGGACATGAGCTATAGTAGATGAAGTAAGAGGGAAAAAAAAACCATGCTGCTATCCCTTTGGCTTATTTCCTAACCCTCCCACCAGTCAATAGGTGCCTGCTCCAAAGTGCCCTGTCTTGTAAATGCATGCCCAGAAAATGCAGCTAAAAAAAAAAAAAAAAAGTCTAGTGAATATTTAGAGTTGGGATCAGGTGGAAGCATTCATGGTTCTCACTGGTTTGATGATATTTGAAATGTTATTCAAAATCATGCAAAGTTGGGTTCTGCTCTTGGAGCCATGGAGGTGGGGAGATTGGTGCTGCAGGGGATGTTCCCATGGAAGGGAGAGGGCTGGAAATTATGTGGGATAGTAAATGCAGCTCAGATATAGCTTGAGAAGTGTCATGGTCTTCTACCTCAGAAGCGACCTTTCACTGCTGCTTTAATGCCCCTTGTTCTGCTTTTCCTCTCTGGTCCCTGTCTGTCTGTCCATGGGGTCATCACATCCCCATGCAATCCCTCAGTGGATGGAGTGGCTTTTGGTGGAGGTGTCTCCTACTCACACGGAGGTGTCTTCTACCCACATGGAGGTGTCCAAAGGACAGGTTTTCTGAAAGCCAAGACACACTCTGAGTGCAGAGATTACTAAAGCTTGTTTAAAGTGAAGCACATGCTGTGCCATGGTGGAGTAGAGCATTCCTGGAGACCTCAACTTGCAAGAGTGGGTTTGGGGTCAGTTCCTTTTGTATCATGTCTCCTGTCTGAGGCCTTGAGTAGTCTGGCTTGGACTTCCTCACTAGCGAGTCACCCGTGATTGCAGGTGGTTATTCACTCCTGTGTGTGGTTCCTCCTATCTCCCTCCTTATCTCAGCTGTCTGCACTGACTTCAGGCTGCTCTTAAATCTGAAGAGCTGTGGTAGTGATGTGGTGTGAGCTTGGTTTGAGCTCAAGTCAGCAAGGAGCAATGTCTCAGCCTGTTGGAAACTACTCAAGGTAGCTGGATATCGTGCATGCAATGGCCTTTCATTACTTAACTGCAAAATACAACTTTAAATGCAGTAATACCTGTTTAAAGACTTGCTGGGGGAAAAACAATTGAAAGCATTCTTTTGTTCAGTTGTGGAGCAGGTTGGGGAGTTTTGAGGCCAAAGAGGAAGGTAGGCTTCAAGCTCATGATGGACCACATGCTTTGTTAGCACGCTGGCCCAATCCATCAGGAGCCCTGCAGAAGCGCCCGCCTTGGCCACAGATGTGAGTGTGGAGCAGAAGCACTGAATCACCTGTCATCCCACATGGCTGGGGTGAAAGGGGAAGGTATTTACATAAATTATTGGAGAGCAGTAAATATTATTTCATGATATCACATCAAGATTAACTTAATCAAACCTGATATTAAGAGGAAGGATGATTTGCTTTTAGCTGAAGACACAATTAAAGAAGGTGCTTGAGGGTAAAGGAGAGTGCCTACTTAGGAAGATGTTTATCACACAATGGGTGACAATGGGTTGGGAAGCTTATAACCGAGATCTTAACTCCTTTGTGGATTTTGTAGCTACAACTCTCCTAATTTTAGCAGCTGTTGCAGTCTCAGGAAGGAGAGCATGAATGAAATGTAGTTGTGGGGTTTTCTTGTGGGCTTTGGCTGGAAGGGAGAGATATCTTAATATTTAAAATGCCTATTTCTCATTTCAAAGGTTTCTGGAAGATTGTCTTGGCAAATATCGTCCAAAGTAAAGGCAAAACATTTAACTCTTCCCAGTTGGACTGGGAATCTGCCTGGCCTCAGCTATGCTGTGGGTCAAGGCTGTGCTTTTTGTTGCCTGGAGTCTGTAGAGGGTTAAATGCATTGTAACCTCTCCTTCTCACTGTTGCTTTTCTCTTGGTGAGTGGATCCAGGTCTGCTGAACAAAGCAGTGGAATCACAGAATATCCTGAGTTGGAATGTCATTTGTTTACTGGGAGTGTGTTCATCTTGAACCCTGGAAGCCAATGCCTTGAGTTTCCCAATGTATCCATAGCATATGAATCACGTGGTTCCAGTGGTTTAAGTGGAGGCTCAGTGTTGTATTAGTTGTCTGAGAGAACAGATCCCATGTGAGTTTACAGGCTGCAAGGGGATTACTCTTACACAATTTCTTAAACAATTTTTTGCATATTTTTTACAGAAAAGCCAAAGCTGGCCCATTGGGGCAGTTCCTACATGAATCCCTGCTCCCTTTCTTTTTGAGGAAGGGTGAGATTTTCCTCACTCTCATTTTTTAATCAAAACCCAAATTATTGGTCGAGGGGGGTGGGAGCTTAAAATGGAAAACCTTGGACAAGCCTGAACTGCGTCTCCTCTTTGTGTGGAGTGCATCGTCCTCAATTCCAGACAGCGCCAGCACCAGCTGGAGGAGCTGGGAAAGGTTCAAGACGTGCTCAGCGCATTCCAGGATTAGACCCATTGTTTGAGTAATAACACTCAATCTCACAAGCCCGTCTTCATTTTTATTTTCCATCCAGCCTTTCCACATGAAAGGTGTGAGGGCTTTATTTTTAACTTAGCTCTTTCCCTGTCCTTGCGTTCCCGCTGTTTTCGTAACCCACTGTGCAGGGTTATGTGTCTCCTCTCCCCAAGGTCTCTGGTGACAGAGAGCACAATTTGGCCCAGGGTAGTAGTAAATTGCTGAAAAACCCTTAAAAAACTTAATCTTAATTATTTCATGTTTATTTAGTTCAAGTGATGCATAGCACTGGTTCTTCAGCAGCCACCTGTGGGATGCTCAGGCCTTGTCAATACATCTATCCCTGCTTTCAATGCCTGAGTAATACAAGCATCTGCTGCCACTCCACAAGTGATGCTCTACTGACCATTTCTAACAACTCCCACCTGTTCATATTTGCAAAAACAAGTTTGAAATGCCTGGCCATGAGAAGAACAGCCCTAGAACTGCTTTGTAGCCACAGCTTTTCCCTCCCTGGCTTCTTCAGGAAGCTGTGGATCACTGATTTCACAGAATTGTAGAATGGTTTGGGTTGGATGGGGCTTTAAAGATCTAGTTCAATCCCCCTGTTCATTGAGGACAACACCTTCTTTTAAGGGCTGGTCACCTCTTAGATATTACACATTTCAGCTGATTTTGCCAGGACTAAAAGCTGTAGGATTTAATTTTAAAAAATAATGATAGGTACTTGTATCCTTTTCCCAGTCTTAAATGTGAAGGTGTTTGTAGGTAGAGCTGTTAAATCTTCCTGTAATGATATTCAAGCTGCAATGCAGCTTTGATAGTGAGGAGATGGTGGTGAAACTAAGGCTTGTTGTGTTCCTCCAGGTCAGGGGCTGGGCTGCACTTTCCCCTGAGGTCAGGTCTGGAGCTTTCAGAGGGGCTGGACCCTTGTTTTTGGGAGGTCCTTCTCTGACAAACCCTGTGCACCTGCCTTGGTGGTTGGATGTCCTTGCTCTGTCCGGTGAGCTATTCAGGCTTGTCCACTGGTGCTTTAATGCTACATTAACACTGGTTTTATATTTCTGGATCAGCGTTTACTCCCATAATTTTCTGATTTGATGCTGTATGTCCTCTGTTCCCAACAAGTAAACCTGTTGCAGAAAGGAAGTTTTCCATGTGTTGCTGCTTCTTTCCTACTGTTGGAGACCTTTTCTGTCTCAGCTATGTGAATTCTGTCCAAAACTGTGGCTCCTGGAAATGTCTCTTTCTGTCAGGTAACTGAAGGGGAAGTGGGCTGACAGCCACATTTTCCTTACCAAGCTGAATTTTGTTCTCTCCAGCATTTGGTCATACTTGCTCTGCTGGAACAACTTCTGCCAGTGGCAAGAGAGATGGGATTTGGGCTCAGCCTGTGTTGAAGGAGAAGCTGGAGAACTAAGTGGCTTGATCACAGTATTGGAGATTAATTATTATAAACCCTGAGAGTCTTGCTTAGATTATATTCTCTTTTCATCAGGAATAGCCTTAACAGTAGCTTTAGCCATGGTCAAAACCTGATTTGTCATGGAAGCAAAAAATGGGGCAGCCACTTTTTTCCTTTGCTTTTGGGCTCAGGAGCATGAGTAACTATTTTAAGGAAAAGATTTTTGATGAAACACAGGTAAGACCTTAGAGACTTTAATTGCTCCTGTGGGAAGTCAGCCCAGGTGAACTAAAACCTGAGGCTGTGGGTGCAGGGCCCTCAGGAGCCAGGGAGGGAACATCTCCTCTGGGGATGGCTGAGGAAGCAGATACAGGAATGAAATTAAATGGGTGTTGCTGGTGCAGTATTACTCAATATTTCTGCTTTGGAAGCACAGTGAGAAGTATTTTGTGGGGACTTCAGCCAGTGAGATAAATGTGGGCATGGCAAGGGCTCACCTGAGGAAAAGTCAAGTGGTGCAGATTGAAGCACTTTGTCTCTGGCTCAGCTCAGCACACCTTACCTGTGGGTGAGGCTTTTGTTGAAGACTTGGGCTTAATTCTTGGCTCTACTTGGGGCTTTGTGACATCTGGAAATTTTAATCTGGAGTTTTAACCCAGAGATATAGCTCAATCCATGAGAGGATTGTGCAGATAAACTCATTAATGTTTGCAGAATACTTAGGAGCCACTTAAGCATATCAATAAGTTTAGAGTGTTATTACTGCATGGACTTTGATTAAATCCCATTGTGTCAGATCTCCTCCTAAACATTTTCATCAAAAGCCTGTGCTTTTTAAAGTGTTTTATTTTTGGTTGTTTTTTTTAAAAATTGTTTTGTTTGTTTAATGTTGATTCTGCGAACTTGAAATTGAAATCTGAGGCAGTCCTGGAGCTGCCTGAAAATGTTCGAAGCTTTTCCAGGCTTATTTCTTTAGTCAGTAATATTGTAGTGAATTGGAAGCTTGAGCTGTAGAGAGTTTTAGCAAATTTTAAATTCTGCCTGTCACAGCTCCATAGGTCTCTGCACGTGCAGCCCTGGTGGGGTCAGATCCAGCCTCCTCCCTACAGGGATGTGGGAATGATCTGATGGGGTTTTTCAAGGCAAGAATTGGGCAAACCCACATGGAAACGGTTCTGTTCCTTCGGCAGTGCCTAGGCTGAAACTGGGAAGTTCTTGTCTGGTGCTCAGGACAGATGAACGTTGAGAATTTGATGTAATCCTAGACCTCAGGCATGAAACTCAGCTTGACCTTTCCTGTCGGGTGCTTTTGTGCAATCCTACTGGACATTTAGCAATGAGAAAGGAAGCGGAGGAAGGATATCGGTTCAACCATATGTCAATGCTGGGACGTGGAGTGACAGGGAGAGGAAGGGCTGAGATGTGTGTGGAGGCACTGGTTAAAATAAGAGCCTTTATGGAGGGGAACTGGGGGGGCTCAGGGGATTGATGCTCTTGCTGGAGGTCACCAGTTCAAATCCAGCTTGTGGAAGTAGTGACCAAAAATTATAATTAATTAATGAACTTCTTTCTGTACCCACCGAGCATCCCTCTCCTGTGGTCCTCCCCAGCCTGATCACGGGTCATAAAACTTTTTGCCACAAGTGGTCCCTTTTGGCAGATTAATGAAGGGTTTAATAGCTCTGCTGGGGGTGGTAAGAGGTTTGTCTTGTCCCTAAAAGCCAGCTCTCAGAGAAGGTTATTCTGCCTTCAGAAAATGTGGATTTTGATCCCCAAATGGGGGTTTGTACTGATGCATCATAGATAACAGACCAAAGCCAATGCCAGGATGAAGAAGGCATTGTCCCTGATGCAGTCACAGGCAGTTCCCACCCTGTTTCTCTGAGAGATGCAGTTTTCCTCCCTGTTTTTTTTTTTTTGTTTTTTTTTTTTTTTTTAGCAAAAGCCAGGGCACAGAGCTGCTGCTGATCTGAATGCCGGAGACTGAGCTGGATCACAGCAGCCTGTCCCATCATCTTCTGGCCAGGGCAGTGGACATTAGGATTTGAACAGATTTGCACTGCAGTTTTATTTGTTTTCCTGCCAGAAACCAGAACCTCTGGCTCTGGGCTCATTTACTTCAGGCTTGCATTAACTTTAGAGTTTGATGGCTCTGGCATCAAGCTCACAAAATGCACCAACAGCGTGACATTAATTCTCTTTCAGCAGCGTAAGAAGCGTGTCTGAAAATAGATGCCAATTTAAAAATAATATTTCAGGGCTTGCTCAATGCCAAATCAGACCTTTGGCCATTTATAGTATCTGTCTTTCTGGCAGAGATTGGCTTTGGATGCTTCACATCAAGATCTGGTGTTCAGTCAAGTAGGGCATAAGGAAATGTATTGCTGAAAAGGACGCAAATGAGAGGGGAAAAAAACCCCCTCAAAGATCCCCCAGACAACACTTTCCCCTATCATGCAAAGCAAGAGAGTATTGGAGATGGTCTTGCAGATCTTTGCCAGTGAATAGCTGCTGCCTGTTTAAAGGGAACTGCTTTTATTGAATAAAGCTAGCACAAAAGTGCAAATACTTGTAAGTTTGTATGCAGAAATTTGTGAACCAGGAGCAGAAATTTGTGAACCAGGAGCAGCTTGATTTGCAAGGAAAACCTTAAGTTTCAGTAATTGATAGCACAACTTGTTTATAACTTCAAGCCAATTTAGAAGCTGCCTGTGATGTTTTTTGGGAGGCTGGATCCAGGGTGAGACCCTACAACAGCTTTATTTCTGGTGGTGTGGTTTTTTGTTCTTTTTTTTT
>WEIU01001089.1:761987-776423 GCA_013389925.1 Aegithalos caudatus | reverse complement strand
AAAAAAAAAAAAAAAAGACAGGAAAGGGACATGTAGCAAAAGGGAAAGACAGGTCCAAGATATTCCTAAACTGTACATGCTCCATGTGTGTGCTGTGGTGGCTGTTCCCGTGTGGAAGCTCGGCAGAGTTGGTGCTGCTGAGGATAACTCCCAAGTCCTGCTTTGCTGAGCTCAGTCACCCCCAGTGTGCACGAGGGGCACACTCCATGCTTGGAGCAGCTTCCACAAGCTTTGCTGTGGAGGTTCAGTTCTCCAAGAAAGAGGATGCAGCAGGAGCGTGCTGAGGATGAGGAACCAACCTGCAGGAACAGGGTCAGGCCCTTGTTGCTGTCTATCTGCCATGACAGCACGAGCTGTGTCAGGTGCTGCCAGGCACTGTTCTGAACAGGAATGGTCCAACGAGGCTTAAGGATAGAAAAATCAAAAAATCCCCAAGTAAACTCTAAATGATTGTGGGGTGTGTTGTCTTCAAAGCACTGCACAAGCAGTAATTGAGCATCACAACACTGCTACGTGGTGGGGCAGCAATGTTGTCATTTTTACAGGTAAACACGTTTTTTACAGGTAAATTAATCATATTTTTTTGTTGCTATTGTTGCATAACTGAAATTTAACATAATTTCTGACAAATACAAAACTAAGTTAAAAACACAGGGGGGAACAAAAATCTGCAAAGTTAAAACCAAGTAGTGTTAACCCACAGAATAGGAAACAGGAGGTAGCGAAAAGAAATAAAACAACCTAGAAGCAGAAATATCCCAAGCTTTAGAAGTGTGTTTGATTTTAGCCAAAATTAACCATATTGAATTTCTCCTTGGTTGATGCAAGTGGCTTTGGTTAAAGTTACACTGTGGAGAAATTTGGTCTCAAGGAAAATTTCTTCCTAAGAGAAGTGGTGGTGGGACAATTTAAGGAGAGGAGACTCAAGCTGTATCTGCTGATGGAGATTGATTCTAGGAACCAAGGTTGGGTTGGACAGGGCTGGGAGCAGCCCATGGAAAGGAGTTTGGAACAAGATGATCCTTAAGGTCCCTTGCAGCCCAAACCATTCTATGATCCTATGAAATTCCAGTTGGGAGAGCAGGAATACTGCCCAACCAAGGTGCTAAGCTTCAGGTCAGTCAAGCCCAAAGGATTTTGGTTTTGTAACTGTAGTTTTAAATCAACCATTGCTCTCATTCCACACAAGAAAAGCCTTGGAATTAAAATCCTACCAGGTTGGAACACTTACTGTTAGAAAAGTGTTTAACCTGATACTAACTCAGCTTGCTTCAATTTCTGGTGTTGCTTTTTCAGATCTCCTCCAAATAAATTAATAAAAGCTTGAAATCAGTGTCAGTTTTAGAAGTGTGAGCACAGCCCTACCTGTGAGCAGGGGGCAAATGTGGAATGACAGCAATTTTTGGTGGTTTAATTTTAAATCCTTTGGAATCAAACTACTGGGAGGATCCTGATGGAAAGTATGACAGTGACTTAAATGAAGGGTAACAGCACAAATTCAATGTGATTATAATGGCCATTTTCCCTCATTACAGATTCTGGCTGTGACCTATTGTCTTTGCTTTCACTTTCTTCTTCATCTCTGAGTTTTGTTACATTTCTCATTGAACTGGGATGTTCCAGGAGGAAGAGAACCTGTGATGTACTTAAAACAAAACCAACTCAAAACCCCAAACACTTTAAAATAATATTATTTGTGAGTGAATGGTTAAGGGGATTGTAATGTACGCCTGTTCCATATCACTTTCTGCAGGGAATGGCTGCAAGATCCCAGTGCTTCTGGTGCCTGAAAATTCCACACTCAGTTCCTTGCTTTGGTTGAGTATGCAGCCAGATTTGCTGAAATTCAGAAAATAGTTTGCTGTTTCAAAAAACCCAAAATGGCTCGAAGTTAAGTGCCAGTGCATCATTGATAAAATTAAATTTTGCTTAGTTCTCAAATTGAATTCAAATTATTAAACTGAATATTTGAAAACTTGCTTTGACTTGAAAGTATAAACTCTTGCAATGCCAGCAGTTTAATGTAACTTCTTTTGTCTGTTTCTCAGAAGCTTTTGGAAAACCTCCTTCCCTTTTCACATGAAATTATTTTTTATGACTTCCTGAGAGTGTTCAGGAGACACAAAGCCTAAAAATTATGAGCAAGCCTCTCCTGAAGCTCCTTCCTCCCTTTTACCTTCCTCCTTTGTGGTTTTTTTGTAAATAGGTGTCACTAAGGTTCCTGAGAGACAGATACACAAATATTGCTTCAGCCAATAGCACTGGGTTGGTGCTTTACATTACACTTGTTCCTTCCAGACTCAGTTTTAATCATGGTGAGAGAAACTTTGTCCTATTAATGGCAAGTAATGCTCCATCAAGGAGAGCCCTGTATTATTTCCAGGGTGCTTCATGTGGGGAAGCCACAGGGTTGTCACCTTCATGTGTGTCTGGAAGCTCAGCATTAAAATACAAGGGAAGGATAGGGCTGAAGACTTGAGTTTTTATTTTTAAGTATTTCTTCTCCAAGTTGGTGGTGGTGGTGGTAGGGTGTTGGTTTTTTTTTTGTTTTTTTTTTTTTTTTTTTTTTTTTTTTTTTTTCCCTAGTAAAGGAAAAATTTGCAATATCTCAAGTAAAGATCACACTTTTGAGATTGGCAGGGGTGGTTCTGTGCCCTTGCCCCCAGTGAATGGGGCTCCTCCTGCAGCATCTCACTTTTGGGTGCATAAACCCACCTTGGTCCATGAATAATGAGGTTGTAAAAAGCCAGAGATCAGGAAAAAATAGATCTGGAAGACAAGGAGTTTTATTCTTGGGCCATTCTGGGCTGAACACTGAGCCAGGTGATCAATCCTGTTTTCTCTAGTGGGCCTTGTTGGGTGAGTGCTGAAGTCAGTTCCATTAAAAATCCCTGAGCTTTTCACTGTTGTAAGTACTTGTTCCCTCTCTTTTATTGTCTCATTTCTAGCTTATCTACCTGGCCTAATTTTGTTCCAAATGTCTCCATTCACTTTAATTAAGCTGTTTCTTGGCAATGTCTTTAAGCAAAGAGGCTTTGAGGAAGAAGAGCATCTCTGTGCAATAAATGAGAGCAGGGATGAGTAGGTGGGGTTAGAAATGGTTTTGCCAGGAGCTTCCATTTTAAAAAAGGACAAAAGTGTGACATTCCCTTGGTGGCAGCACAGGTTTGGGTGTTTACAGCAAAGTGTTCTGTCCTGGACCAGGACATCTCTGAACAGCAGAAATCACCTGTGAGTCATTTGTCAGAAGTAATTTGTTTTCTGTGGTGCTGTTTAGTTGTAGCTCAAGCAGCAAGTGTGATAAAACTGGAGAGAGTGGAAAAAGTCCATCTGGGAAGACAGCACAGGGAAACCTGTGGAATTTAGGCACAATTTTGTCGGAACCTTGAGCCTTTTGCTGCCTGTGCAGATACTGAAGGGCAGGAGCTCGGAGCTGGCAGAGTCAGTTTGGTTGCCAGTCGTAAAGATGCAATTATCACCCCTTGTTTGACCGAAGACTGTAAAAGGAGACTCAATGTGAGTATTTACTGTATTTTTCTCCCCCCTCTATTAAAAGGATGGCCAAGTTTGAATTATGGTAATAGCGGCACTCAGGGTTTAGGACTCGCCTCCCTGAAATTTTCAGGACCACTAATTTGTGGTTACTTCAGTGCTGGAATGGACTCGGTGGTGGTGGCCTTTAGACTGGCAATGCAGTAAAAGTTTAAAGCTGCAACTGCTTCAGAGCCAAAGAAAGAGAGAAGATTGAAACCTAAAGGTTAGCGTGAAATGCACTTTACTGTTATCTATGAGAACAAATGAGTTAAAAAAATTTCAAATACCAGAATACCCTACAGGGAGGAGATATAACTATTAAAGGGCTGTTATAGCTGCAATAAATGTAGGAACAATAAAAATAAATTGATGAAGTAAATGTCAGCGCTGTTCCCCTGAGCTGCCCCCACACCTTTGTCCAAAAGTAGAACATCTCCAATTACAGAGGGTGGAATCAGCCTTCAATGACAATATGACAAGGACAGAACATAGAGCAGTGGCACAGGGAACACAATTATGCACAGCCTTGAAAAATTGTATCATAGCACAATGTATGGAAGAAATCAATTAATGATGCAGGGCCTCCACTTCTGTCTAATAATTCTGTGAGAGAAGGATGAACATCCCCCCCTCACCTTGGAAAAGGAGAAGGGGACAACAGTGGTGAAGAAGGATGACCCATGAGTGAAAGGCTGTATAATACCATGGGTCAGCATTTTCATGCTCTGTGATGTGTGGATATATTTCTTTGCCCAATATTATTTTAAGAAATCCTCACTTTTGGCAAAGTATTTAACAGAAACTGCTGTTGGTGACTAAATAGCTCACTGGGGAAAAAAGAAAGAAAGAAAGAAAGAAAAGAGATTTTTTGGTGAAATGGCCAAAGATGAGAAAAACCAACCACTCAAATCCAAAGCCAGGAGCTGAAAGAAAAATGAAAATTTTTAGGAGTAAACAGTGTAGATGGTAGAAGACAATTTATCTTGTGCAATTTACAACAGGTGCTAAACATTACGGAAACCAGAGCTATTAAGCAATCAAATTAAGCTATAATTAACAGAAGAAAACTGTGCAAGAATTCTAATTAATACATATCTGAGCACATCCGTGATCCCCTCCACAGCTCATCTTCCTAAACCCCTGCCATTACCCAAAAATAATCCAAAGGTCAATGCTTGGAGAGTGTGTGAGACACTCTGGATATCACCAGAGGTGTTCCCCAACAGCTGCAGTCCTGGATGCTGGCTTGGAGGGCGATGCTTTTATTTGGGATATGTTGTTCCAAGCCTCTAGAAAGACTCATCTTTTGTTTGAAGATCTGGCAGAGAGAAGCCCATAGGGGGCTGGGTTCACCCTTCTCTTTATGTTTGCCCTCTGTGGTTGTCCTCCCTTCCTGTGAGGTGTATTTCTGAGCACATCCTGGTTCCCAAGGTGCTGTTGGAGAAGGATTGCTGACAGCACTTTTCCTGGATGGAGATTCTGAGGTAGGATGGCCACAGTTCTTCCAGAGATGTTAATTCTTGCTTTGCCAAGGACCTGAAACAGTCTTGAACTGGCACTGGATCAAATGTGTGTCATGGCTATTCCAAGTGATTAATATCCCTGAGATGACTGGGACAAGTTTTCCCAGCTTCGGTTGAAAGCAGAGCTCAACTCCCTTATCTATATGCTTCCCAAACAGAGATAACAGTGCTTCCCTACCTTACAGAAGTGTTGGGAAGATCAGGTGGTTTAATGCCTGCGTGCCACTTTCAAGTGCTATCATTATAGTACCATGGTCCCTCTTAGGGAGGATTTGTTATTTTTACAAAATTAATTGTAAATCCAATAGAAAATAATTCAGCCTCTGAAATTCTGGTGAGATAATTATTGTGAAGGCAGTATTAGTGTAGTTCCTTTCAAATTATTCTCTACTTTAATTATTACTTTCTAATTCTATGCAAATATCATTTAAAGCCTCTGTAACCTTCTCATGGGTTGGTTGAATTTACCCCCTCAAATATGGTGCTGACTCCTTCAATTCCCCTGCTACATTCCTCAGGTGGATTGTTGTGGTTGGCAGCAGTTTTCCCTGGAAAACAGCATATTTTACTGGTGGTTCTGCAGATTTTCCTGCTCAGGGTTGCAGGTCCCACTGTGTGTTGTTGGCTGACTGTGTCTTGCATGATTTGATATTTTTTCACTTTTTGTGTCAGTCTGGGCATTATCAGCTGCAAAAATATCTGCACCAAGATTGGGTCACCTCATCCACGTCCAGCTGGTTGGCTGGAAATCACTGGGAAAAATGTGAAGCCTAAGACTAAGGCCACTGCCAGGTGGATTTTGAGTGGAGTTGAGATGACTTAACCTGATCATCTCCCACTCCCCTCCAAATCAGGAGACTGAGGGAGGAGCTTTCCTCTGCCGTTTTCCATGCAAATGTCCCTGCCTGGAAAGATGTGTTTTAATTGTGCTCTGAATAATTTTGAGACCCGCTGGCTCTTCCTGGCTCCCTGCCAAGCGGTGCATAAACAGCCCCTGCCCTACCCTTGGGAGCAGGCAGCATCGCTGCTGCCTTTTCCCAAAGCCATGCCTGAGGAGTTGGATACTGGGTCAGACCTGGGCAGGCAGGATTCAGCTGGCTGAGCACCCAGAATTTTCCTGGGATGGGGATGCTCCAGCCAAGGTGCTGAAATTAAACATTTTTGCTTGGCATTGTGCTTGTTCGTTCACAAGTCCTGCTCTTCTCCGGGGTGTCCCTCTGCCATGGGATGCCCCACATGGACTGGGAATTTGTGTGTGTTTAAAATGCTCTCAGGCTTTGGAAGCGTCACTCTTGGAAGTGATTGCCAGTGCCTTACCCTCATGTGCATGGATGTCCTAAATCCAAGTGTGTGCATGCCTATCTGCGAGATCAGGACCTTGGTTATTAATAACAATTAACAATTAATTAATTATTCCCATCAGGTAGATGTGCAAACCTCTGGTTTATTCCTGGACATCTAGCATGGCAGATTAAAAAGCACAGTGTGAGCTTTGAAAGGATAACCTTCCCTTTCCTTGAGTGGTGTTTCATGTGTCAAAGTTTACTTTTGTAGTTTTGTGGCAAACTCCCTCTTTTTTGCCTTTTCCTTTATTCAAATTTTTGTTGGCTAAATTGTGGGGATTTTGGTGCCTGTCAGAATGAGTGATTAATGGCATGGATGAGAGAGGTGAAAGGCAAGGAAGCTCTGGGAGGAAAAGCTGGGTAGATGGGCTGGTGCTGGTGGCAGGGGAGAGATCCCAGCCCCGGGCAGGGTGACACCAGGTCAGGGGATAACTCCACCCCAGTGCCCAAAACCAGTGCCCGGAGGAGATGCACAAATCCCACCACAGAGGGGGAAAAAGGACACCCGGCACAGGCAGGAATTCAAGCAATTAATCCTTTACTTAAAGAATAATAAGCAGCCACATTTTTACATACCAAAAGTGGGAACAAGGTAAAAGGGGTTAAAAACTAAAAAGCAAGGACAGCAGACACCAATTAACACAATGCTAATTGACAATTTCCCCAAGCCTCCATGAAACATGCCAGACCTATTTCCCCAATTACTAATTAAATCAAACCACACGCACAATACTAATTTTCCCAACTTTGGGAGCTCAGTAGACAAATAAAATGAGAAACTAACTTAAACATGTTGTCAAAGTGCAGGGAGATTAAGGAACTTTAAGGGAAAAAGGATAAAGTTTTGCTCTGGATATAGTATTTAAATTTCTGGCTGTTCTAGGGAGTTAGATGAGGGATGTTAATTGAGGCAGGAATATGGTGGGGTCCTGCTTGCTGGGTGTGATTAACACCCTGAGCGAAGGTGAGGACACAAGGCTGGTCTGGTTTGCTGCTTAATGAGAGGCTTCCTGAAAAACAGCCTAAAAGGGGATGCTTGGGCATCCTGGGATGCCTTGCAGGTTTTGAGAAGAGCAGTTGTTATTTGTAGAAGCTTTTGTCTGGAGCTGGGGGAGAGGTGGTAGCAGCAGCTCCTGCCAGGCTGCACTGTGATGGAGCAGGGACAAGTGTGCTGCCCCACCCCTGGAAGTGTTCTAGGCAAGGATGGGTGGGATTTGAGCAACCTAGTTCAGTGAAAAATATCCCTGCCCATGACAGCAGGGTTGGAATGAGATGATCTTTCAGGACCCTTCCCAAGCCAAGCAGTTCCATGATTCCATGCTGCTCTCCCTGTGGAAATGTTCTGAGAGATGCTGGAGGTGCGCTTGTGGCTGGGGTGTCCTTGCCCCACCAGGCTGGGCAGGAGGAGCAGAAGGACAGCTCAAAGTCCTCCAGTTGGTTGTGCTTTATCAAAAGGCTGCCCCCACTCCCGGCATGGAATGAGGATGAAATAGTGATGGGATAGGTTAATGCCGATAATTAAAGAGAGTTTAAAACTAAGCAGGAGACTGAACTGCGTGTGTGGGTGGCTGGAATGGTTGTTTGATGTGAAAGTCAATGACTGAATTATTCAGAGAGAGTGATTTCCAAATGATAATTTTACATTTCCCATAACTGATTTTGATTTATTCCAGCAGCAACTGATAGCCCAGCAGGAGTTGGGAGAGGTTCTTGGCTCTGCCGCTGCTTTTTTCCCCTCTCCTTTGAGCACAGAAAGGTGCTCGGAGCTGGAATCCACCCCTGCTTGGCAACTGACCTTTGTGCACCCATCACTGGTGGGGCTTGGATTTTTTCAAAGGAAAAAGGCAGGGAAGCCATTTGTTTTAAAGAAATTGGCCTGTTGCTCTTATCCTTGCAGAGACCTCTTGCATTCCTCTCCTATGGTAAATAGGTATTGAATTTCTTAGGGTCACACAGCTGCTCCAGGGAGGTGTGGGATAGCCTTATCCTGGTATGCATAGGCCGACGGGATTTGTAGGATGCTGCTGGCACTGGTCCCTCGTGGGCCAGGTGAAAGCTGGAGGTTGTTTCAGAGGAGGCTTCCTCCTCTCTCCTTGTGGTCATTAATTGTGTCTGGGGCCAGCGAGATCTCCCCTAATGAAAGCTGCAGTGAGATTGGTTTGCTGGATGGCAAAGCCTCAGTTTTGGTGAATCAGCAATTTCTGATGAAAAATCTTTTGTCTGAAAATTCCCAAGAAGCTCCGTCTCTGACCTCGGAGCGGCTGCCTTCCTGGGAGCACATTACCAGGATTTATGGTGCTCTCCCATGGTTTATTGTTCTACTGCAAGCAGAGCTGCTGGATGAGGTTTGACTATCCTTCTGGGCAGGGAAGCAAATCAGCGGCGTGGGACTGGACAAACTTGCGTGATTTAACACAAATCCTTGCTGTGGGGTGGGTGTGTGCCCACATCAAGTTGTTTCTGGCCACTTTGAGGCTGCTCAGGGTTGGGGTACATCTTACCTTCTCTAGGCACAACTCCTCCTTTGCCTGCTCTGTGAGTGGTCCTGAAGAAATATTCCCAGTGCCACCAGCTCTTTAATTAGGAAAATAAGTGGTGACTGCATCATGAGTTTGTGGTGTGTTTTCTGAAGGCTGCAGGCACGGAGAGGATGTTTATGCCATGGACCTGCCAAGGGTACCTTAGTGATAGCAAATAGCCACAGTAAGGCACAAAACCCCCT
Source organism: Aegithalos caudatus (assembly GCA_013389925.1). Taxonomy (NCBI): domain Eukaryota; kingdom Metazoa; phylum Chordata; class Aves; order Passeriformes; family Aegithalidae; genus Aegithalos; species Aegithalos caudatus. Next base: position 767,301 of record WEIU01001089.1, on the reverse strand, counting down.
TGAAAAACATGAGAAGAATAAAAAAAATAAAATAAAAAAAAAATTCCCATTTTATAGCCGTAGGCCAAGCACATTGGCATTGTAGTGTTTGCTCAAGGCTGCAAGAAAACAAACCCTGAGCTTGGAATTGGAGTGAAATCTGTGGAATAACTTCAGCAGCAGGACACAAATTTCCTATGAATTACAAGCATCCATGTTCACCCACCTTAAGGAGCATAGCAGAAGGAGTGTGGTAGCAGAAGGGCTCCAAAAGCCTTGTCCAAGAAAGAGGGAAGAAGTATATAAGGCATAATTTATGAGCAGGGAGAACATCACTGATGTGCATTGTCTGGCTGTAGGTGAGGCCTTCCTTATATAAACACTTCCATCTATTTTAATGGAGATGGTGGTGAAGAGTTTTGGAAAATGTAAAAATGCAGGGAAAACACCATGATGGATGCAGATTGCTCCAGCCCATCCTTCCCATGTCCAGTGTCTGCTTTAACTCAAGATTACCCCACACTTTGTGAACTGTGTATTTATCAGCTGAAGCATCCCAAAGGTGGGGTGATCTCCTCAAGGCAGAGCAGAGTGCTGGGGACAGGGACAGGACCATGAGCTCAGTGCTATGACTGCCTGGAGTATGGCCCATCCAGAAGGCCAAGCTCCCTCCCCATAATCATAGGGAAAAGTAATCAAATTACTGCCTTTCATGTCACATTAGTGAAAATGGATACTAGTATGATGCATATTAATATAACATGATGGGAAATTGCTAATACAATTAGACCATCACATTTTATTAGCACTGGAGTGACAACTCCCACTGAAGAACAGCCACGGCTGGGAGTGAGCACGAGCCTGGTATGCAGCCACAGGGACAGAACTTTCCAAAAAGCCCCCTTTATTTTCTCTCCCTAGTCAGTGCTTGGTCATCTGGGTATAGGTAATGGCAGTCCTTTACAAATGTTCCCTGGATTCCCTGGATTTTGAAATGAGTCCTCAAAAGTTACCTGCCTATCATAGATAGTTCTTTTTCTTTCCATATATGTACACAGACATAGATGAATGAGAAAATCAGAATATGCTATTCCCCTCTACAGAAATGTATAGCTTTTTCTTAATAGATTCTACCTTTTTCTATCTTATTTGTTCTCTATTTTGGTGTAAAATGATCCTGTACAAGTTTTGCAGGTTAGAAATGTAAATGTACATTTATACACATCACCCTGGCAGTGCAGTGGTGTAGGAATTAGATGGTCTTCATGTCCCTGCCAACCCAAACCATTCTGTGATTCCATCACAATGCTCATCCCCAATCCAAGGGCCACCCTAAGTGGAAAAAGGCTTCTGTCTTAGCTGGCAGCCTGTTGGGATGAGCAGTTCTGTGACGTCCAGCAAATGTGAGCTCCTACAAGGATGAGATGCTCTTTCCATTGCCCCCATAATCCCAAAAAACTGAACTCCTGAACAGAAGAGGCTTTGCTAAACAGTTTATTTTCCTGGCTAGAGGCTCTGCCTTGGAAATACTATCTATCATAATGAAATTATCTCTAATCATGGTATTATCTATCATATCAAGAAGCATCCATGGATTTCCTATAGCAGGCAGGTGCAGGTTTTAAATACGATGCCCAGATTAATGATTGTGTCTCTGTCAACTTGGAGAAGCAGGGAAGGACTTGGTGCTCTGAAAAATTGTTATTGTGTCAGTACAGCATGAACAGGATGGCACCAATAGGTGAGCAAACAGCAGAGCAGGAGAACCACCTTTCCTGGAGGTTTAAGGCATTGGGAAGTATTTAAAGAAAAGATGTTTGCAGTTTGTCAGATTCAAATACAGCCCAAAAATCTATAGTGTGTTGTGTCTCTGCCTCGTCATGTAGTTTTTATGACAAAAATAGTGTGATTTGTGTTTATAGCTGGTTGTCACCCCAGGAAAGAGTGTCTTTCTGCACACTGGATATGGAGAGGTTCTCCTGTGTGTGTTTTAAACACTTTCAGCTGTGAGACACTTCGTAAATGCGATCTCTGACATGGTGAAATGGGTAAAGACTGATAATTTCCTATTTGGTGAGGGACACTGAGGCCAAAAGGAAAGCTGGGCAGTGGAGGAGGGCAATGATTGCCTCAAGCTGGGAAAGCAGTGGTGGGAACCTCAAGCCTAATTAAAAATGCATTATTTTTCTGGTGTAATACTCTGACTATTCCAGAAGAACTGTGCTTGTGGTTCTGCCCATTAAAATCAAATATTTATATTTTATATTTACTTCAATGACTGTCAGTGAAAAGAAAGTGCTTTCTAAGTAGTTTAACGTGTGAACAGGTTGTGGGCCAAGCTGGAAAAATGAGTGTGCTGATGTTAAGTGACACAGACCACATGAATATTTACAGGTGCTTTTTGAAGTGTATGGTGGTTTTCCCCAACCTTTGGCATGTGTGGAGGGTGTTGGTGAGAGGGAAGAAGTTGTACATTGGAGGATTATTCCTTATTTTCTTGCCTTTTTATTATGTGCCATCTTTTGTGCAGAAAATTTCTTCACTCAGTGGAGAGCCTTAGGGTGATTTGGAGCCGTGGGCTGCTTTGGGTGTCACTTCCTAAGCAAAAAACAGGGATGTGATTCAAGCACCCTCAGGTATCTTTGGTTGTTCCCATTATTTTGTAAATAATCATTAACTCTAGGTGCAGAGGAGGGGCCAATCCTGCCTGCATTTGACTGTGTTGGACTTGTGCTGGACACAGCACCTTGGTCACCTCTTGTATTCAGAAACAGTTTTTAAGTTCTTGTTTTTCCCCAGGAAGTTTATGAAAATGAGAAAAAGCCATCATCATCCTACTGATGATAATAACAATGCTTAACATTTCTCATCCTTGAAGTGCTTCACAAATATTAAATAATTAATCTGCACAAGAATGGAAAAGAGAATCTTCCTTTGACTAATACACTAGGGAGCAGAGGCAGAGAAATCCATAAGCTTTCTCCAGGCCAGAGAAGGAGCGAGAGTGGTGGGGACATGGGTCCATTCCATGTGGTGCTCATCCAAGGCCACTTGCCCACAGGCCACTCTGCCTGGATGGTGGGATCATGGCACTTGCACTGAGGGATGGTGTCTTCACCTTTCCCCTCTGAGTAGGGAAGCAGATCTATGGCATTTCCTCTAGCATCAGGTGGAAAGCCTTTCCAAGGAGAGACAGACATTTGATGGACACTTTTTTCCATGGGGAGGATGCTGGGAATAACACAGCTTTGTGGTATATGATGAGGCTGGATCATGACTTGTCTTTGCTGTGGGAGGTTTGAATGGGTTGGATCTCCTGTGGGATAACAACATCAGGAATGAAGGATGCAGCTGCTGGATCTGGAATCACAGCCTGGGAGCAAGCATGATATGGGCTTTGCTTTCCAGAGCACTGGAGACAACCCATATACAAACTGTTTATAGCAGCTCTCCAGAGATTACAGACTTTCTACAAGCACCGAGGGAAGACCTTTAATGTAGATTAAATTGTTCATTTCACAGATCCCCACCTCATGTGGCTTTCAAGCCCTTGAGTGTGATGGGGAGAGGAAGCTGGGAGGGCTTTCCATGGATGTCCCATAAAAATGAGATGTGTTTTGCAGGAGATCTGGGGAGAGGCAGGACATCCCAGCTCCCTGTCAGTCCCTGCCTGCCCTTGGCAGTGTTGGGCAGGAAAAAACAGGGACTGGAATCTGGGTTTCTCACAGCCCAGGGGAGCGTCCTCAATGCCTCGCTTTCGGCTATTCTGGGATGACTTTTTACCTTGTTTCTTTGGGTCAGAAGCTTCATCCTACAGATGAGAAACTTCTCCCTGTGAAAGTCACGTTGAAATTAATGTATTTAGCAAAGTGGATTTTGGCTGTTTTTTGGCAGGTTTGGTTTTGTTTTTTTTTTTAATCAAATAAAACCCCCAAACAAACAACAAACCAATCAGATTTACCCAATATACTCTGATTTTCCCCACTGTACTCTGATTTTCCCCTTTTTCTTAGCCCAAGTGTGCTGTTGTGTATAGCAAGCACTGATCTGGCAGCGAGGGCCCATCTTGTCACTCTATTTGGCTTTTCCCTTTCTTCCCTTGTGGGACTGGTGCTGGGCAACTAAAAATCACTTTGCCTTTCCCAGTCTTTATCTAACCTCCCCAAAGTGGTCCAAGCAAGCCTGGTATTTCCACACAATTCAAGCAGTGTTTTTTTTTTTTTTTTCATCGCAGAGGGCAAATCCCAGAATAGAGCATAAATAAATAGATGATTTTGGAGGACTGTAGATCATTGAGCAGAATGCAGAAAAGGCTCCTTGTTTTGAAAGAGCAGCGTGAGGCTCGGCAACAATGAGTCTTGAAGCCCGATGAAAATCTTGGATGCTTTGAGGCTCTGTGTGTTGGGTGAACTTTATTTATATTTGGCACAGATGAGCTCATGTGTGATGCCAGCGGCTGCCAGGGGATGTGGATGGAGCTGAATAAAGCTTCTCCCAGCCTGATACAGGGAAATGTTGAATCAGGCTGGAGGTGGTAATTTCTAAGCTTTGGTTGGGTTTTGAAGTCAGCCTCGCTTCCATAAGGAAAATCCCTTTTTTTTCCCTTTTTTTTTTTTTTTTTTTTTTTCTTTTAAGAAGCAGACCCCCCTACCATAAAAAATGCAGACAGCACCTGTGTTGTTATTTCCATAACACCCGTGCCTGTGGCAGGGAGTTTGGAATTAGATGATTTTAAGGTCCCTTCCAATTCAAACCAGTCTATGATTCTATGGAAAACTGCAATAGCAATTCTCCATAAATTTAATTTCTTCCTCTCCCAAAATTTGCTCTGTTGTGCCTCTTTTGGGACATTTATTGCTACCAGCAGACCCCACCTTCTGAAATGAACTGTAAAACACATCTCCTTTGCTGGAAAGAGGGAAATTTGTCAGCTCTGGAAAACAGCAGCAGGAAGAAAATAACCTTAAAACTCCAAAACTCAGACAGTTGAGCATGTAGATGTGGATATATATATATAAATTTTTTTCTGGATTGGAAATGCATATTTCTAGGGTGAATATTTTGGTGATGCCCAAGGAGTGTGCAAATAGAGAAGAAAGTCAAGGCAGCTCCTGTTTGCCACATAAGCTGGGAAATTTCACCTTTGCAAAGCCTCGCCTAGAGAAGACTTTGCTGATTTCCTATGATGGAGCTCCCTCTTTCCTCCTCCAAATTCCCTACTTTGAATATAATAAAGTTGCTTTGAACTCTTTCAATTATTTAACAACTTTCAAGTGGAGAAATATTTGGGGGTTTTAATTTCATTTTTGGCACTTCTCCGCCCCCCACCTCCCCC
>WEIU01001089.1:757190-761938 GCA_013389925.1 Aegithalos caudatus | reverse complement strand
ATTTTTTTGCCTCCATTCTGTTTGCTAAACAGTAATTGCAGATCTTTCCTGCCACCTTTAATACTCCCAGCTAATTATCCTGAAATAAATCTCTTTCAAGTCTGCATGCCAGCAGTTGTGGGATATGAGCGGCTCTTTCAGCTCCCGCCTGCCTGTCACTCAAGCAGGCCTCAGCTGCAGCTCCGAATGATGAGTATTAGTCTCCCGCTGGGATGATTCTCCCAATCTCCCCACTTCCAACTGCATCTCCCAGGGCTGCACCACGCTCCTACCTGTTAGCCTAATCTGGGATTTTCTTCTGCTAACGCTGTTATTTTGAAAGGAGGAAGAGGATTCCTGGGAGAAAGGCACTCTGTTAACCTTTTCCTAATTGCCATTCAAAGCTGAAAGCAAGGGGAGGGGGGAAAATACAAATAAAATCAGATGCTGGGTGTCGCTGCACAGGAGGGTGGCTTGGGGAGGGTGGGTGTGCAGGTGGGGTCCCTCCTGCCTTCCTGGGGTTAGTTCTTTGGCCAAAGTACAGGTTTTGGGAGTGGGCTCCCAATTTTGGGAGCCCGGCCTCTCCGGGGACTCAGCGGCGTTATTTGCAGCTTGTGTCCCGCTCGCTCAGGAACAAGGTTGTGGGGTTGTAGGCAGAGCTAAATGCTCCATCATTAATTTATTATGTGCTAGCAGTAATAGCCAGGGCTATTTTTAAATGCCACTTAAGCTCACGCTCACACACGGGTGTGTAATTTGACTACAGGACATGCATAAAATGACACATTGTAATGCACTTAAAGATGCGGCTTTAAATGAAAACTATTAAACTATTAGTATTTAAAACACTCAGGTTTTTGGTGTTTTGTTTTTTTTTTTTTTTCCTGCTGTATGTGGGCCTTTTAATGGCTTAACAATTGGATTATTCCAGAAGCAGCCTTGCTGGGGATGCCATGTGGATGCATCTGGGTGATGTGATGGGATTCATGGCACCCGTTGCCTCTTGGGAGCTGCTGCTGGGAAGTGAGGGATACTTGGAAGCACCGCAGGGATCCCCTAGCTCTGCGCTCACGTCTCCAGCTTGTTCCTGAAGCCAGAGGTTTTGGTTTGCCATTAAAGGCACTCCCAAGTCTCTCATGGCCTTGAATCAATCTTCCCAAAGAGTTGTTTTGCACTGAGGGCTCCTTCTCTAAACCAGTGATGGGCTGCGTTGAATTAATTCCATTAACTGCCAAAGGGATTCCTTGCTGCCGAAATATATTTCCTGTGTCTGTAAATCGTTTCACCGCTGCTTTCCCTGACAGTTATGCAAGTGACTTCTTGATTTCACCATGTTTGGCATTTTTTTATTTATGACATTGATAACCACTCTGTGGCTGTGCACCATGGTGAGATTGGGATGCTTGAGAATATAGAATATTTTGTAAATATGCATGCATAAAAAAATGGTAACAGCACAAAATTGAATGTTCCAGACTTGGACCTTGGAAACATAATATTTACACTGAGTAAGTCGTGTTAGTTTTAAGAATCTATTTCTGGGTATTTTCACTTCCAGAGGAAGAATTGCTTGAAACCTTCCCCTTCTTCTGGTTGAGCGTGTTTTTTCTTTTGTTTAATCATCCAGCTCTCCAGAGCCCAAGCAGACACTGGATTTAGTGGGAGCTGTGGATGCTCAGATATTGGAGCCAGGGATGGTGTAATCTGACTTGTGTAGCAGCAGAGCTGTGGATTCCCCAAATGGAAGGGGACTTGGACACCCCAGGTTTTGTGCTGGGCTTTGCAGGTGTTGTTGTACCATAAAAACATTTCTGACCCTATAAAGCTCCTGGCTTTCCAGGAATCCCTGCCTGCCTGTCTTGCCTTTCCTCCATGATCCCATCCCAATGGGTCTGAGCATGAAATGCTGTGAGTGAAACTGTTCTTCCAGGCTGGGAAACCATGTTAGCATCCCAGCACTTGATTTGTAAGTCTAATTAGAAGTTAGAAGTGTCAATGGCAGCACTTGCAGGCACAATTATAGCACCTGCAAAAAAAAAAAAAAGAAAAAAGGAGCCTGTTTTTCCCATTTGGCTCATCCTCTGGGTGCAAGTCTTCTATAAATATCATGCCCTGATGAGGAGAGCTGTCTAGAAAAACCTGCAAACCAGAGGAGATCCTCGCTCTGGCCCTTTTAACAAACCTGAAGCATCGTGGTTGGCTTGTGCAAGGTTTTGCCGAAGTCATAAATTGAGGTTTCCTGCAAAACATCTGCTCAGTTCAGCTCTTATCTCGCTCTGCAAGAGGTGAAAAAATCCTCTGTGGTTCTCCTTTGGAGTGGTACAAATATAGGCACCTATTTGTAAGGAAATATCAAAATAGAAGTGTTGAAAGAATCCTCACATTTGCTCCCCAATGCTGCATTAAATGTGTTTTGGGGCAGTTGGTAGTGCCCTTCTCTGTCCTGGTCAGGCAGTGCAGGACAAGCATCTCACTCCCAAATAGAATTTGTAGTGCTCCTGCCAGGACCAAGGACTGCAATTTTGGAAATCAAAGCCCATGGTAAGAGCTGCAGAAATGCTGTGCCTTTACTTTCTGCCTTTTACACCTTCTGTGGCTTAATCCTCAACCCAAACTTAATTCTTGGAGCAGCTGAGCCTTCATAATCCGTGGCTGGGGTAATAGAATTTGGCACAGGCTGTCCAGTCCTCAGCAGAGGGGGATATATGATAGTGTGTGTAACTTGTATGCTCCAGTGTGTTCCCTGGCACCTCAGGATGTGGCTCAGTCTGGTTCAACATCTTTGCCTCTATGGGGGTTGTACCTCAGCTGATATTTAAATGTTGGCATTGCTTTCATCCTTCAAAGTCTGCTCCTTCTGCTATTTTTGGGGTTTTTTTTAGTGCCTGGATCTTCCAATTTTGCATCCCCCCATCTTCGTTTCTAAATTACATTCTATTAATTATCCCAGTTCCCACCTTTCAAAATCCAAAACCAGCATGAGGAAAAAGTACAAACTGAGAATAAAATTTCACGCTCCTTCCACTGCTGCTGGTGTGTTTGCCCACAGCCTTCCTGAAAGACACCAATAAATAATGCTCCTCATCCCCTTAAAAATTAAATTAAACCCAAGTTTCTCAGGGGAGGAGGATAGGTTAATTACAAAGAACTACCAATGCCATAGCTAAAAAGACTCCTTCATTTTAATTTTTAATATTTAGGATGAAACCTTATATATGGGTTTTTTGGGATTTTTCTTTCCAAACTAGTTGGTTTAGAAGTGGAGAAGCTGCCAAAACCAGAAATATCATTCTGCCCCAAAACTTCCATCAGTTAACTCCTTGCAGTATTTTCTGGGGAGACCTTGAAGGGGAAGGCAGTGCCACCCCAGCCAAAACCTGGATGTTGGGCATGGGTAAGGTTTGGTGGGAATCATTTTCTTTTTGACCACTGAGGGCAAAACACATTCATATTTCTGGGCATGAAAGTTAGTAGAAAGACTTGGATTTTGAAGGGGAACTGTATATTGGATTGAAAAACATCACATTTCTATTTGAAAACTGGTAGCCCCTGATGCCCATGGGTGGTGTGTTGGGTATTTGGGAGTCAAACTACCCCAAACGGGGATTTAAATCTTTAACTTCTTAGGAGCTGAAGAGGGGGGAGGGAAAGGAGTTCACTTAAAGGATCCCCAAGTGTTGCCTCTGGATTGGTTTGATTTGTTCTGTGTACAAGATAAACCACTGCTAAAACATTTCTTGGTGCTTTATATAGTGCAAAGTCCAGACCATTTACCAACTCACTCTCCTCTTAGCAGTGATATCTTCTTTATGCTGGAGACATGACTGTAATGAAGCAGTGAAAGGGAGAAAGGCAGGGCATGATTTCAAAAGGAAAAAAAAAAAATAGAAGAAAAAGTGGCTTTAAATAAAGCTCCTAACTGTGTGGAGAGACACTTGTGTCATCTGCCTTCTCCAGCTGAGGAGCTGGGTGTGTGCCCAATGTGGGCTTCTCTCTGGTCTAGCAGCTTGGGGACCATTTTCCAGGAGAGCAGGAGAAGCTGGGCATCTGTTTCCTTGTGGATTGTCTTACTGCAGCTTTTGGATTCAGGGGAAAGGCATTAACTGAGCAATAAATCAAAAATGGTAGGATGGGCTGAGGCCTGTGAAATGTGGTGTCCACATGGTGAAGGGATAAAGCTTTATCTCTGCTGCTTTAGAAGTAGTTCTTGTCTCCAAATGTTCAACTCTGAGGGTTACTTTTTTTTTTTTTTTTTTTTTTTTTTTTTTTTTTTTTTTTTTTTTTTAAGGCTTTTTGTGCAATGAAAACTCGGGGTTTGGACTTGGGTTGAATAAGCAGTGTCTTGAAAAGCATCTCTTGGCATGTCAGCCCTTTAATTTAATTTCATTCCCAGCGTTGTCCTTGGATGTGCACTGGCTTTGGTGGAATTTGGGCATGAGTGCCTGTTGTCAGGCTTCCTAGGAGATTTAAAAGACGTTGAGGTGCAGGAGAGGCAGAGAAGGTGTTTGTAGGGTTTAATTCAATCCAGAAAAGGTCTTTGTAGGGTTTAATTCAATCTTTTTCCACACTTACCTGTGTGGAAAGAACCCAACCAACTCCAAAAGAAAAAAAACAAAACAAAAAGAAATGTGAAATCTAATCCAAACCACTGTATATTACTTGTCTACTTCCAAAATTTAAACCACCTTTGAAATCCCGGTCCTTTTATTCCTATTGGAAGGTAAAGGTGAATTAAGGGGGTTCCATGTGGGTGGGAATCAAGACATGTT